>JAUYWH010000008.1:16941744-16977925 GCA_034779795.1 Ctenopoma multispine | reverse complement strand
GATAGATAGATAGATAGATAGATAGATAGATAGAAACTTTATTAATCCCTCGGGAAGGTTCCTCCGGGAAATTCCATAATGTTGATATATTTTATGTCAACGTATAATCTGGCCTTAGAAAAGCAATGTAAGTGAATAAAAAAAAGTTCTTGGCCTTCTATTCTATTCTATTTCTCTTTTCCTTATCTTTGTCTCTTGTGTATGTTTCCCTCTGCCTGACTCTTGCTTCACACCGCATGCACAGACATCAGTAGTATTGGTCTTGTTATCTATTGCTGTGTGAACACAGAAGGTGTTTCAGCTGCATTTTTCAGTCGGCTCTCTTGTGCATATCTGGATGGAATAGGTGTATCACCTATTTTAATCAATCTTGCTGTTTACACAGATTGGATATTAGCTCATGTTTCACTTGAGCTTCATGCACAGTACTGTTCCTAATTGCATTTCCAATTTGTGCGTGTAAGCACAGTGATTGTGTATTGGGCTCTGCACACTTAGGTGACATGTGTGACCTACACTTTGTACTGTATGTAATTGATCTAATTGTTAACTGCCTAATTTTAAATACAACTATAGAGTAATTCATTTGTATTGTTTTGGGAAATAAAATAATGTAAAATGGATGTAAAATTTGATCATTTGTTGGACTTTGAAGGATTATCTGCAGGATTGTCAGTGTTGTCTCGGCATACAAACTGCTCACAGTTTAAGACAACAACAAGCTGAAAATGGAAAAAGAAATTGTAGGAAACTTTATAGTGGGACCTTTATGGGAACAAATTGGCTGTGTTACCAGAGTTTCTGTTAAGTGTTTGGGAGTTAAATATACAGTACTGTTTAGTGGCAACTGCAGCTGACAGGCCATTATGGAAACAGAGTGAGCAATGCGTGACAAGCGTTTTTATCAGCAAAATTTGTGGTTGATGCAGCACTTCAAATAGCACACGTGAGAGTCTAAACTGTACACATAGCTCAGCCAAACTTCCAGGGAAACTTTTTTGTCTTCAAGGTTTTTTTTTGGTTTTTTTTGTGGCACACACTTTGTCATGACTCTTGTCTTGTGGCTTAGAACCACATGCAACACAATACCTGCATGGCATATGTCAGAAAAGACGTCAGCTTCTGATTTAAAACCAGTCCTGGTTTTAAAGCTACTACACAATCTGAATAAACTCTTGAACTTTAAGGCTTTTTAGTCTTTGTTGATGCCCACTGCAGTGCTGTTAAGAGGAGGCGGTGATGGTAGAAATTTCCAGTATTACTGTTGTATTATTTTTTTATACAGTTCTGTCATATATTTACTTTCTTTTGTTGTTGAACTCTCCTCCTCCAAACCTCCAGTGTCATACAGATACAGAGAAATGCTACAAAAGCATGCTGCTGGTTTTGTTTTGGTGCCGCTCCCTCCTGAACAGGCAACGGGACCAGTGCCAAACCTCTCAGTTATACTTCTTTATTAGTTCTTGTCACATCTACTCAAGTGTCTTTTTGAAGTAAGCATTAGGTAATTGGTTGTCACATACAGAATAGTGTCACATTATGACTGAAAGAAAGGACAGGTACAATGCTTATGCCAGGTTCAGCTAATTTGCTGTTACTGCTCTAATGTACTGCATCTGTTTAAAATGAAACGGTTGCCACACTAAGGAAAATTCTTTGCTTTGATTGATTGGATGTGATGATTGTTTCCACTCATTATTTTCTCTCATGGTACTTAACTGTATCTGTGGCACCTGGTAATGTAACTTTGTTTGCTACGTTCCTCTTTGCCTCATGTGATGTTTTTCTGCTTTCATTCTTTTTTAGCCTTTTTAAAAACAATGTTATTTTTTTAGTTAGCACCAGTTACCTTCCTATTCATTAATCCACAAATCTGCCCACTACGTTTAACAACAACATGTAATGGCTTAAACTGACTACAACAAACTATCCTTATTTTTTTCTTTCTTTTGAGCTCGGTTTCAATCTTGAAATATGAAGTTGGAACATATTTAGTGATGGAAACCACCAGAAGTGCTAAAAATACCTCTGCCAGTCTGGTAGCCACGAGACTCCATCACACACTCATTACCACACGACCTGAGGTTGGGAGGAGAGGAGAGAGGAGGGGATGTGGTCAGGAGAGAGAGACATATAGCATGTGTGTGTGTGTGTGTGTGTGTGTGTGTGTGTGTGTGTGTGTGTGTGCTGAAAGGGTTAGCAGCAGAAAAGAAGGGAGAAAGGAAGGGATGTGGTAAAAGGAAGAAAAAAGAAGTGAGGAGTAAAAGAAAGGAAAAGGGAGATATGGATATGAGCTGTGTGTGTGTGTGTCTGTTTGTCTATCATTGTGTGTGTCTGTGTCTGCACAGAGTCAAGAATGGTTGTGGTCAGATACATTAGTATTATATGATATTTCCTATGGTCTCCTGGCATTTCTGAATGAAGGCACATATTGCAGCCCACTGAGTTATTACTGAAATCTTACATCACATCATTTCTGAAGAATTTGCAGTTTAGTTTGACTGGACAATATCTTTTTCTATGATCCCCCCCCCCCCTGCTTCTCATCTCTCTTTTCCTCTCTCTTACTCTTCATCCTCCACACATCCAGCCACCTTCTTTTTCTTTTCTGGTCTCTGATTTATTCCCCCGCTTCTCTCCATCCGTTTGTCTGTCTGTCTGGTGTTCTCTGTTCCAGCTGCTGAGTCCCTCCAGGACAATCAATCCTTCTCCTCAACCCATACCTGGCCCTTGTTCAGCTCACACACACAAGAACACACATACACTGACACACACACACACACACACACGTACTGTAGATATCTACACATATATAAATACAAAGCCATGTGCACACATACAGACATATGTAGTATGTATGTACGGACAGAAAAGCAAAGAATACACAAGTGTATATCAGAGAAACAGAAGGGCAACCTGATCTTTCAGTCAACCTTGGAGTGAAACACACAGATTGAACTTCCAGGTTTGGGTCTAAATCTGATTAACAAGGTGATCTGTTGCTCAGTGACAACGTGGACTTGAGCTCAGCTTATAACCAGCTTCTTTTTCACCCAGTCTCTCATCCCAAGACTTTCAATAAGAGACTAAATATGCAGAGAAAAACATTCAGATATGAAGAACCTACAGGTTCACACAGTATATAGAGCTGCTGTACTTAAATAGTTTGTGTATGTTTTACATTTAGAATCATTTCATTTAATATGTTGATGGGCAATTGAAGTTTTTCTACCTATTACTATACTAACAGCATGGGTAAAATAATATGTGTATGTAAGATTAAAGTTGGTGACCACTGTTTTATTTTCAGGTAAAGTAATCAACATATTTAACAGATATATTCTTTAAATTCCAGCTTTTTATTATACCAGCAGTAGAACCAGAAGTTCAAAGTGTACACTAGGGTCCTAAGTGTAGGGGCCCAGTAATTAGTGTCCCCTTAACCACAAAATAGCTGAAGAAAACAAGCTATATTTTGTGGTTTTAAGCCAGTTCAAGTAATTTTACTCATGTTTGTGGAACAAATTCACATTTTAAGGTTTGTTATTGTTGGTGGTTCAGTGGTAGACAGACCACATAGGTGGTCAAGGTCTGACACAACATGTGAACTTCCATCATACCAAAGCAGATTGACTGGCGTGTTTGATGGAGGAGGAAAGGTGCGCGTCTAAATAGAACGAAGAGGAGGCCCCATGACAAATATGATACGCTGCCCTGTTTGCCCATAAAAAAACACATTAAAAAGTTCCTGTGTTGAACACTGATTAGCCGCAGCAGCTGTAGCGAGGAAGAAACCATCAATGTGCGAACCAAAAAAGCTTTGTTGTTTGTATTCAGCATTGTGAGACACAACTACAAAGATTCAGATCTAAAAAAGTGCTGAGTTGTGGTAATACAAAACGAATTACAGCTTATATTTGTTAGCTGTGGGAAAGGGCAAAACAGATATGCTTTCATTGCAGGGATGTAAATCCTCTGAAAAAAAACATCAATGCATCTCAAAGTTGTGTTTCTGCTGCCCAAGACACAGACCTGCAGTTCTCACTCACTCTGTTGCTCAGTCATCAGTTCCTTTCCTCAAGAATGTACAAGTGTGAATTATTGCATTTGGACATTTAAACAGCTAATTAAGGGTGCTGTCTGGGCAAACATTATCACATGTTTTGGTCCATATACATGTCAAAGAGTGCAGGGCAGCCCAAAGCAAACACATGACATCAGCATACAGAGAAAGAGTGACACAGAGGCCAGCGCTGAGAGAAACTGAGAGATGAAGTGTGAAGCAAGCAGACAAAGAAGGCAGTAAAATAAATAGGCAAGATTAAGTGAAGCAAAGGACACTATGAGACAATGAAAAGGAGAAACACAGGGAATAGTACACACAATATTGATGTGTTTCATGGGTGGCAGAAGTGATAGTGATGAGAGAAAGGGAAAGATGAGGAGTGAAACAAAGGAGAGAGGTCACACGCATGATTAGGCGTTGATGCAATGAGGTGAGAGGAGAGGAGAGGAGGATAACATCAGTAAAGTCAAGGTGTTAATGTCTTTTATAGCAGAGTCCAGTAGTCAAAGAAGAACAGAGCAGAGAAGGAAGAAGACAGACAGAAATAAAATAAAAAAAAATACTGTAGAGGAAGGAGGAGAAGACAGGAGTTGTATATATAGCTGGGCGCTCTGGAGATGTACTCTGACTTAGCAGCTGTTTAAACATCATAGCAGCTCATAGTTTGTTGTGTGTGCTTCAATATTAATACCATGTAGTCTGCTGAGCACATTAACACATTTAAAAGACTGAGATGCATAGATTGTTCCAGCTAATTCTGACAGTGATGAGGGGACTTTTTTTAATATCTAAAGTAAGGAAATCATGACAAAATAGGAGGAGATAGTTCCTGTGTGTAGAATAAAGATTTTTTGCGATATGTAAATGACACACTGCCCATTCAACTCAACTGTTTTTTCCCTAACAGCTCTGGTGTAGTTATTCCTCAGCAGACAGACAGTGTTTAAAGAGTGCTGTCTTGGTAGTTATTCTCATCATTTACAGCTCTTTCTCTGAATGAAGTAGCCTATACTTTGGTCTGTAACATGTAATTTAATTTTACAATATTTTATATATTATGCTAAGTTTCCATATTTTCTTTTTTTTTTTTACTGCTTTAAACTTACATGTTTCTTAGAAATGAAACAAGAAAGCTATGTAAAGTATTTTCTTTAGGATTCATTCTTGTAAAAACTTTACTGTATTTCAAGTCCTGGAATACAAGAACATGTTATTTCATGCAATCTTTTCAAATACAGAAGGAACACATGCAAATAAAATTTGAGGAGATCACATGAAGTTGTAGAACTGTTTGTTTATTATTTGTTCTTCTTCTAAAATGTAAAAATGATAGATTAAACTTTATGATAGAACAAAACTGTAGAAATGTATTATTAACAGCTTATTTTCAGCTGCTTTGAAACATTCGTCCCTATATATATTAAGATGCAAAGTATCAGTGATGACACTGACATTTTTATTATAGCTTTAAAAAAAACTCTTATTAAAGAATCAGCTTTTGCCTCAGTTTTTTTTATCTTGTTAGTAACATGTGTTTGTGAACAACAATCTATAAATATATCTGCTGAATTTATTTCACTTACTGTACATCTGTCTGCTCTCTGTGGTTAATTCCATTTTAAACTGTTACACAGGAGAAGTTATCTCTGCAGTTGCGCCTCATCTCTCTCTCACTTTTTTTTCGTGCTCTGACGCCCGTTCTGCCACTCGCTCTACTCATTCTGTTCCTCCAAGAAAGTTTGCTCATCTCCCCAGAGACCCACCTGATCTTTTTGACAGAAGGTGAGCAAAAAAAGACGAGACACGTTGTACTCTTAAGAATCTCGTCTTAACCTTGCCACACCACGTCTTACACACACACACACACACACACACACACACACAAACACACACACACACCAAGTCATCACATTTCTCTTTTACGCACACATGCATTTGTGAGGACATTCCATTGACTTGCTTTCTTACTTTAAATCTTAATCTTGACATTCACCCAAACCACTATATGACTGAACTATTGCTATTGTGCTCAATGCAAACCACAACAAGTGGTGAAACATACTTATGCACATATGCACATCTCCACCAACTGGAAAGCTAGTTAGATGATGTATAAGCAGTGAAATACACACCATGTTTTGCACACACACACACACACACACACACACACACACACACACACACACACACACACACACACACACACACACACACACCTTACCTGATACACTTGCAATGCAACAGACATATTTTACAAACTCTGTCATCTACCAAAAAAAAAAAATGCAAATAAAATACACTAAGGAGGCTTGAACAGGAAGACTTAAGAAAATGGATGATAATAAAAGTAAACCAGCATGAGATAGAAAGAAGAGCTAAGAATGGAGAGAAAATGTTACAGTTGGAGAAATAAAGCACACCTGTATTTGGTTTGCTTCTGCAATATTTCAATCCTAATTTGATTTTATTCTACTACTCACTTAAAAGATTGCTTGGAGTGTAATGGTAGTAATGACCAATGTAATTTCTAGAGACAATAAGTGTTTACACAACTTGAAATGTCCTTATACTGTATATCAAATTCAACATAAAATAAAATATTGCCAGTACGTAGCACTACTTTGTACCGTTCTTCTGCAGAATAAAGATTCTAAATTGACAAAGTGTCCATTCAAGTATTTTTTTTAAAGCAGAACCTCAAATATATCTCTGTGGCAGCTCACTGGAATTTGAGAACAGTTTAATTGCGCAATATGTTGTTTGCTTTCAGTTCAAAGTGAAGAAAGGTTAAAACTGGCACAGTCCCACACACCGCTAACGCTGAATGTAGAGTTATTACAGGCAGTCTATCGCTCAGATAAACTGAGTTGTTTCAGAGCCAGCAGTGTTTGTCGGGAGCTGCCAGATCCAGGTTGAGGATTTGGGATCATATTAACAGACATCCTACTGCAATCTCCAAGGGAAACAAAACCCTGCTGTGATGAGGTGACACTTCCAGTCCCTCAGTGCCAGGCCAAGAAAGCACGGTGGCGTGGAAGAGGCTGGAAAGAAAGTGGAAGAGATAAACAGGGAGAGACAGATATGAAAGAAGGTATGAGGTGGATCAATATATCTTGATTAATCAGTGTGTTCTATGTGTGCTGGGATTGTGTTTCACATAAATACAGCCTCACAAATTTAAACAAAAAAATCCATATAAATAATCACCACGAGAAGATTAATATCCAGTTAAATCAATAAATTATTTTCCAGAGAGATTCTGCATGCAGGGTCCAAAAGCGCTGTATAATAATAGGTAAAGAAATTTAAACACACTGAACATAAACAGAATATTCCTCACAAGAATGAGAGTTTTTAACTGCAACGTTTTTTGGACTTAACTCGATTTGGAAAGAGAGTGGGATTTACGTAAAACAGGATTTTCCAAGGAGTTTCAATATTTAGGTGCAGTCATTATGAAATGTGATGTGAGATTTTAAGTTCTTCTTTTTTACCACCAACATGTTTCCTTTATAATCCGGGTCTCTTTTGCTATGACACATTCATAGTGTAGATGCATTTTTAGAAGCTGCATGGTTGCACGGTGTCCAGATCCAGAGGTAAAACACTTCACCTACAGACAACGTTGATGCAGCTCCACTCCTCAACAAATCTTTTTTAGAGAGGAGACTCACCCAGTGCAAGAATTCAAGCCAAGGCCTTTCTACCTTCAAGTGCTCTCCTCGCCGTTTGACTACCTGTGCCTTCTATCATCTTGGACCCTGATATTTTGAAAGATTCTTGAAACGTAGCTTTAGGTTTAAATCAGACTACAGATGGCTTTGCTTTTCATCCCCAAATCTTCCTGTGTCTCCTTTTCTTTTCCACTGTAAACGTTATTAAAAGGCAGATATGCTATAAAAAATAATTGTTATAATGAATGTTTTAACTTTGGTTAAATTCTGGTCCTGCTGGAACATCTATCCTGACTTTGTGGTTGACTGATGCTAAGCAGCTCTTGGCATGAATGTAACTCTGCGATTAGTGCCCCTTTAAACACTTATAATTCACAGCCTATGAAAATATTATCAGAGAGGGCCAGCCCTCTGCCTGAGGGGGTCAGGAGGTTGTTTTACTGGTACCATGGGCTCAGTGTGCTGAACTGTTCAAGCTCACAGCATTAGAGTTGTCTTAAATCACTTTCAGGAGGTTGAGAATGAGTAGAAAAACCATATTTGCTATAATCATATATAGGGAGTAATGTAAACGTTAAAATGAAGCATAATGCTCTGACTATTAAAAACCTGACATAACTGGAACATGTGGAAATTATTTTAAAAGCTTGAATCATAATGACAAATGGTTTGTTTTTTCAGTGTTGTGTATGAAAGAAAGCCTGGATTCTCATATGTTCACATCCGCACACGTACACACACCCACACACCTCTGCTCAGACCTAAATTTCCTGTTAAGTAGTGGTAGGAGGTGTATATGAAAGATTTTTCATTTGGATAGTGGCTCACTTCACCTGACAGTTTATTTAAGGAAGTTTAAATATCAATAAATACTTTGTTCTGTTGCACAGGTGCTTTCCATTTCAGATTTAATATATGATGTGTGGAGGAAAGATAAAATGAAAAATATCCAGAAGCAAAGCTGAGTTTGTGACACCAAACAAAGCCACACTACACCATGCTGCACATTTCACCGAGGATTTTCTCCATGTGTTCTCGAGTTGATCAGTAAATAAATTACAAAATGCCTGTGAAATTATTTGCCAGTTTCTTATTTACTGAGTTATTGTATTGTGTAGAGAGTATTTACCTAATAGAAGCAAAGAGGAGAATTTGGCTCTCACTGTAAACCTCAAGCTTGCTGCTAGTTCGTGGAACAAGTAAAAGGTGCAGCGTTGCAAAAATTACCCACTGCTTAAATCTAAATTAAATCAAGAGATAAAAATCTTCTTGAAATATGGATATTGCAAGCAAATATGTATGTATATATATATATATATATATATATATATATATATTGTTTATTCAGCCTTAACAGCATGTGAATTAATAGGTAAACTTTCATTAATTAGACACAGCTTTATTTTATCACATTCATTAATTCTAAGATTTTTTTCTTATATGGTATAGACAGTAAAATTATATCAGACGGTACTGACGCTCAATAAATATCTACCACAAACACTGGATCAATGTAAAGGCAAGTTCGCCTCCTGCTGCTCAGAAAAGAAACTGAATGAGGAGTGTGACCACAAATCCTCACCTCCCCCCTCTGCTTCATCCCTTCACGTCACAGTGCAGTGATTACGTTATAATGTTGATATACAAAGTAATGAAAGGCATACAGCAGCCGTGCACCATGCAATTTAGACACATCGGCCACAGTCAGATGACTCTAAACACACGAGTGCCGACCTGTTCCTGTCCTATTGCTGCCCTGCACAGATTCACCTCCCTCAACTCGTACTTTGCTGTTAAGCGCAGCAGGGCCTCTTTGAGTGACACTCATGTCAGACCAAACATAATTATAGGTTCAGCATTTACTGCCCCGACATCATCTCACTTTCTTTGCCAAGCTGAACACTTTCCAGTGTTTTTCACAGATAAACTGTTCCCATTAATAGGAGTCTCCCTGCTGACACCAGACTGTCAGTTTCCCAATTTAAACTTATGCTTTGACATTAATTAATAGGTTTTTTCTTATTGTTGTTTTCTACTGTTTACATTTTGTATCTAGTTTTTATCTGATGAGATTACATGTGTGATTGTCCAGAACTTGCTCTACAAATAAATTATTATATTGACATACTTTGCAGAATTCCTTGCTAAAGTCTCCTCTAGCCTGCGTTGGGCTGGCACCAACTCAGTTGGTAGGGCAGTCTATACACTCCAGAAACTGAACCCTCAACCTTGGCTCCTTAAGGGGGCTGCCTGTATTTATTACTATTATTAGATTATTGTACAAAACATGTTTATACCCAGCAGAAACAGGATAATTATCACAAGGCACCACTCTGTCTTTAAAATGCCTTAACAAGCCAACAAACCCTTATATCACTTATTTACTTGACTTCTTACACAAGCAGGAAAACTGTACACCAATGTTGGCTGCAGAATGGAGGTATGTGCAGAAGATGGCGCCATAGGTTAGATTCTGGCCACTAATGAAAATATTAAATGTACAGAATTACAAAAAGAGCCTACTTAGAATTGATTCACTTTGGTTTTATGTTATTATGTGCTAAATATCATAAACTACACATGGAAAATAAAATAAAATGAAAATCAATCAGTGAAAAAAAAATATAGATGCAAGCGTGAGGTTCAGACACGAGTGTCTGTGCACAGGCTACTACCACCACAAATAAACCTGAGAGGTTACAGTGAAAACTATCTAACTTAACAAGCTCAACTAAACCTCCCTTTACATTTCGTACAACAGCGTTCAGGACCAATTTCGCTTTACAACGCGGAAATCCAACGGAAACGTCAGATGACGAAACGCAGGAGGGGTTGTGCAGTGGGTGTGGAAACCATGTTGGTCACCGACCGTTCATTTCTACTGCACTGCAGGGATTTCCCGTTTTACACGACCGTACGCATCTTCCCTCACGTAGGCATATTAGTCTAGTGCTCACATGAGGAGAGACGATATAATATAATTCAAATAAATTATTATTATTATTATATGATGTGTCATTATATGGATATAATAAAATACTAACTTAATATAATTAATAATTATATAAAACCAGATATGCATTTAAAAAACAGCTTAGCAGCAGAACAGCCTGTCTCCATGTGAATGTGACATGTTAGTTTCATGACATCTTATATAACAGTGCTGCACACATCCATATAGACACACACACACACACACACACACACAGAGCATCCATAGGCGGTCCAATCTGCAGTCCTTCACAGATCAATGCGCAGCGAGGCCTGGTTACAGCCTGTGTAGGTCATGCAACATACTTATAACACAGTGAACACAGCGCTGCTGCTTCTACAGCTGCTGGCTTCATGTCTCTCTGTGTGTGTGTGTGTGTGTGTGTGTGTGTGTGTGTGTGTGTGTGTGTGTGTGTGTGTGTGTTATATCTATCACGCAGTTTGTGTTGTGTTTCATCACATCCACGTCTCCAACTCCACACGCGGTATTACCAGGACATAACGCCTCCGCATTCTTCACCACTTCCAGGTCGGCATCCAGCCCGTTGCCCTGCCTCTTCTCCTCTTGTCTGTGCCTGTCTTTCTCTCTGGTGGATCTTGTGTTTCATCGTCGACACAACCTTCAGGTCTATTAAATCAGCAGGTTGTAAGAATAAGACATAAGATGTTGACCAGAGCAGCGTTGCCATGGCAGCCACTGAAAGACCGTGACTAGGCTCGCGTTCAGAATGGATCCTAGCGGCGGAGGATGACGTGACGTCACGTCGCCAGGGCGACCAGGCTCTCCGTGGCACGTGTCGCGGGTCGTGTATAAAAGCGGAAGGAGGGAGCGAGGTCTGCGCACACTGACTCGAGAAGCATCACTCGTGAGGTAAGCAGCAAAACCGATTTACGCTTCACCGTACAGAGGTCCTTGTACCGGTTAGGTGGCAATAATTTGTCTGTATTATCTAAACTGAGGCCATTAAAAGTGTTCCACATGATTCAGCTTTTATTCCTCATCTCGGTTTATCTGTCGGTGTAAAAATGTCGGCCTGCCATAAATGACTTTAGCTGGATTCACTGACGTTAGCTAATGCAGTTATAAACGACATTTCTTCATCTTTACCGTTAAATCTGTTGCACATTTCCATCAGACCGCCATTATTAAAACGCCCGTGAACGACTTTGGTGAAAGCCAATATTTTGTAAGGTGAAATTCGTCTTACTTCACTACTCATTATTATAATTACGTGTCCGGTTACAGCAGTATAGTTACATAGTTCAAAGTTACAATGAGTAAAACAGTCTTTTCCGTTGGATGCACGATGTAAAAGCACAGGAAGAGAAAGGCGAAGACAGGAGGGGATGTAGCCTTGGCCTTGAAGCCTGGAGTTAAACTGTTGTGTAATCCTTCCTGCGTGAGTCTCTGCATCTCTACGCATACACAAAACATTCACTGATGTTGTAAACCCACCGAGGCGTTAAATTACGAGGAACTGTGCTTTATTGTTTAGGAGATCGTCATATGTATAACTCATTCACCTGAAGCCGAATGATCTGAGCGGGTAACGTGACATTGGCAGCTCCCGATGCTGCATCTTTGCGGAAGTGGATTGGTCTCCATGTTACGTAACCTAGTACTGTAATATTCATGACCGTATAACACCGTAAAATGCAGAATACCAGCGTGTGTAGGTTTGTAGAAAAACAAATTACACTAAAAAGGACTGTAATACTGTCGCTGCATTACTGTTCTGAGCTGTAATGAAGCCGATATAAAAGGTGCTGAGTGAATGAGTGTACGTGATGGAGGTGAAGCTACGTGCCTCCCCAGGTCCTGGTGATGAAGTCTGAATGACTAACAGGGACGGTGGCGATGTAGGAAACGAAACGGGACAAACGAATAACCTTGGCTGCTTGTCATTTAGAAAGATGTAAGAGGTGTGCTGAAAGCCCCTGGTGCATGTGAAGGGCAGAGAGACAGAACAGTGTCGCATAATTCTGCCGCAGTTTGACTCCAGACTCGACGGACTTGTTGATGCGGTTTGCAAAGAGGCCTGTGCCTTTAAAAACGTCACGGTGCAAATCCATGGTGCTAGTTAGAGACAAATTAATATCATGATGTCAAAGCCTGGAAGCTACTCACTCTTATTCTGCGAAAATAGAAACGTTAATGCATCTCAGTATCTTTTCTAATATCCACAGTTAATTAATCATAATAGTAACAGTACAGCACATAATACTGTGTAATAAACTGTGGTATCAGTGTTTGCTTGCAGTTACTTTGATTGATTTTATGTAGGTGTGGTAGATGCAGATGCAG
Organism: Ctenopoma multispine; assembly: GCA_034779795.1. Taxonomy (NCBI): domain Eukaryota; kingdom Metazoa; phylum Chordata; class Actinopteri; order Anabantiformes; family Anabantidae; genus Ctenopoma; species Ctenopoma multispine. The sequence continues at coordinate 16,964,889 of JAUYWH010000008.1, read as the reverse complement.
CCATGTCTGGCCTTGTCTCACTGCTGAAGGTCATCACTGCAGCTGATGAAGGTCATAGCAGGCCCAGAGCTTCTGTGGTGATGCTGAGCAGCTTCTAATCTTAATTCTCAAGCTTCTTATCGTCTTGAGATTTGGTATCTATACGATACTTTGGGAAGGTTTGGGGATTATTCCTCAGGTTCCTCAGCTCATGTTCTAAATCACTGAAGGTCATTAATAACAGGTTTCAAGTTGCTTGGTAGATGCTGTGAACTGTGCTTTGTCTGGGTTTTAGGCCCTGTGATTATAGCATTTGTATGAACATTATCAATCATGTGTTATGGGCTAGCCAATAATAATTTTGATTTCTGATTATTATTTGCCAGTTGAGCTCCACAACACATATAAGCCTGTTATAAACACATAAACCTGAGTAGGCTTTTTTTATTAAACATTTTCTAGTGTTGCTATTGTGAACATGTTAAGTTTACAGTGATTTCATTAAATCCTTTTTCTGTCGTTAAAAAAATTGAGGTGGACATTTGTTACATGCGGTTCACAAGAGACTTCCTCATACCTCATACCATACCATATTACTCATAGTGTTACTCATGGGCATAGTACATTACTACTGGAATGAATTGGAACACAGTGAAGTTACACACTCATTCCTGTGAGAGGCTTTATTAGCTCTTACAGCTTATAACCCTTATAGTATTTTTGACTAATTAATGCTTTCTGTGTGTGATGGTCTTTTGAGTAGATGTGTTTTATTCTGATCTTGTGTAGGCTAAATGTAAACTATTCTCAGACCTCACTTTTCCTGCTTAGCAAACAAATGGAATATCGCTATACCGTGATAGGTTTAGCTTAAGCTATAAATGTGCCTATTCTAAGGTACATCATTATTTTATTGTATTTTATTTTAAGCACAGATATATTAACTACATATATTGCACAGACTCTGTTAGCTTGTCATGTTACTCATAATTACGTTGACATTCACTGTGCTCAGGTGAGTGCTGTAGATCAGGATGACAGCTAAATGTCTGAAATGTAAATGTCAGCGTGACTGACATGTTGGCCCTTAGCTAGTTTGGAGTAAGCTATTGGCCAATGAAATTAGCTGGACATAGCAACCTGCAACTCATATGATATAGAACAAGGACTATGACCATGTTATTAAGGATATCTTATATATATATAATACACACAAGGTACCTGTGGTGTGTTTAAGTGAGAGATCATATGATGAAAATTGTCATAGTCGTGGAGTGGATTCTTAGGTACTTGATGTAAAAAGGATAAAGGTTATTTTTTCTTCTGTCAGATTAGTGTGTTGCTCCCATTGGTCATGTCTTCTTCTGACCTTCAACACATGCATCCATACTGTCTGACTTCAAAAGCATCACACACTGCATCTTGCAGTTAGTTCATATTCATTACTGCTAAAGGTAAATTTCCTCTTAAGACAAATTTACATAGGCTACAAGTTTGAGTCATTTATTCCTTTTGAGGTTTTCATTACTTATTTTCTATAGACAGAGACATGTTTTCCACTTCAAGGAAGTGTGGTTGTTTGTACGCTGAGTGTCCCTCTCGATCTTCCTCTGCAGACCACTTATTCATCAGCCATCTTGTTCAGGATGTGTGTAAGAGAGGGAACTCACAGTGACTCAGCACTCATACACAGTCACCAATTAAAGGAAATAAACCATACAAACCATACTGTAGGAAGGAACATGCAAAAGAAAGCCCTTACGTGTGCAACAAAGCAGTTTTACCTTGCTCTTTTTATATATTGTGGTTATTAAAAAGCACAGATGTTTGCATGCCTACAGAATAAAGTGCCAGTCTGACTGATAGATGAGAGAGTGGGCACATACAGAACTAATGTGTTATGAGGGACATCTGTCATCTGCCAGCTGACACAAGTTTATGGGGCTATGGGCAGTGTGTGTGCAGGCCAGCATCACCTCTGCAGAGTGGTCACATGTCTCTTTTAAATTCTTGATACAGTACACCTTTTATTAATTCATAATGGTTGGTGTGTGTTTGTTTGTATACACGTGCCTGTGTGCATGGGTAAGTCTTTGTTGAAACCACAATAGTAAGCCTTATAATTTCATTACCCTGGGTCTGTGTTTGTGTATTTGGTCAGAGGGCTACATAAAGCTATCACCACTTTAATTTAGTGGTTGTTCATGCTACTTTGTTACTGATAAAATGTTTAATAGAAACAGGACCTCTTATCTGACGGCCCCTGTCAGCAGGAGTCCATGCCTGCTGAGTTAGACACACAGCATGAGGTGTTTGGTGTGCATGTGTCTGACTGGTGATGTGATAGTGTTGGACATTTAACGGACTAGTTTACGGCATCAAAATGACATTGCCTAAGTAATGAGACTATAAAAAGGGTGGAAGCAGGTGGGCTGCTAAGGAAGGGAGAAAAGAAGAGATGTGCCTTGAGCTGTTGAGAAGTCACAAATTCTGAGTCCACTTCAATCATGTGTATGTTAGAGTGTGTAACTCACTCTAATGTATTAGATTTATTTGATTCACAAAGAGGCCAGAAGAGCAAACATTACCTTATTGGATGGTTTGTGTGGCCAGCAGCCAATCAGCACACTGCAGTGGAAAAACACTGGCAAGAAGGGGCGTGTCGGAGGAGAAGTAAGAGACGCTGGAGGGAGTGGGGCTGTGGCATTGGCAAGACAAATGAGGGCACAGTCAGTCACTCACAAACTTTCCAGTCGAACACAAACCAAGGGAACTGAGAGAATCAGTATACTAGCTCTAACTTCTTCCTGATATGAGTGCAGGTTGTTTTCAAGTTGTTGTTTTACTCCTAAATTGTAACAGCATAAATGTAAAACACAAAACAGTTGGAAAGATGTACGGTACAGTAGTCTGTCTGCACATATACGACTGGTCGTGGAAGCAGTGTGTCCAATCTTCTCAAAATCCATTGAGCCAGTTTTCAGATTCTACCATGTGATGCAGTCTGTTGTTTTTATCTTGTTTTGTACAGGGTTTCTATGTTTGTATGAGAAAAATAGGTCACAGCACCAAGGGAGGGTAGAGTTGTGCTGAATGATGGTGACTAGACAAAGAGTGGCAAGGTCAGGAAAATAGGGGGATAGAGGGAGGGTGTTGAATTTTAATGATTAGTTTGGGTGGAGGGTAAAATAGGACAGGGGGTATAAAAAGTAAGGGAGAGACAAATGAGAATAATGTGGCCGAAAAGAGAGAGTAAAAAAGGATAACCCAAAGTGACTGATTTAGGGGAAATAAGAAGAATTAGGGTGGATGAAGAGAAATAAAGAGAAGTAGAAGAGTATGTAACTGTATGCACTTCCCCACAAAAGAAGATCGAAAGCTGTCCAAGCTTCTCTGTCTGCTTCTTCTTTTTATTTAACCAAACAGGAGAGGAGGTGGTTGCACCACACGTGACTGACAGTTTGCTATAAGAGCGTTTTAATTTTTCCTGATTATAAAGACCATAAGTGGGAATGTAGGGGGAAGGTTGGATGGAGAAATTGAAAGACTGTATGGACACATTTCCTTTCTTACTCGTCACTTCTTTGATTGGTCTCAGTTCTGCTTGCTGGCACACCAATCACAAGAAGAGGTGGTTGCTGTCAGAAATCTGAATCATACTGTATATTTTGCCCACATGAGTGTCAGGAGTACAGATAAATCCATTCAGATGCAGACCTGAGCACTGAACATAACTCATTTAAGTCAGATTAACATTCACTGTGAGTGTTGTGTGTTCAACTTGATCTTGACCAGAAGTGAGCTGCATGTGTTTCAAAAGCCTCTGTTCATTAGATTAGCCAACAGTAAACATGATGACAACCCCATTTTGCTTTTAAATTCTGTCTTGCTTTGAAAATTTACTGAGTGTACTAACCTGTAACGGGTAGGAAACCGTTAGAAAAATGCTGAAAGAACCTTGCCACACTTATGCCGACCCATCTGCCTGCCCCATGCTGCTACATTTGAATGAGTGTCAGCAGATTGCTAGCTGTGGTTAACTACGTGTAACCTCTCTGCTCTGCAGAGTACTGCCTCTGTGAGCTGGAACAGGGTGTGTCCTGAATGCCACATCAGAGCTGGTTGGTCTACAGTCAAAAGAGGCAGCACAAGTGTGAAGAGCTGCACCTGATTTTTGTTAATTTGTTTTATAAGGTTTAATTTATATGAAAACGTCTAATAATTTTAATTGTACTATACTATATGTATCAAAGTCCTGATACAACAACATGTTGCATATAAAGCTGCTTGAGAATATCTAACACTCATTTTGGAAGTTGAATGATGCTGCTACAGTAGGGTATGATGGTTGCCATCCATTCATTCATTCCAGCTGCAACTCATTGTATTTTAGTACAGATGTAGCCCTGTGATATTGTTGGCTTATATTACAGCTATACATAATATTTATTTAAGATTTTGGTTTATTCAATTCTATTCAAACTATTCAATGTCACTTATCATTAGCAGAAATCTTAACTGAACTACTACCAGCAGCTTCACAAGCCTTTGACCAGCCACATTTTTCCTCTGCATTACTGAAGCAGGATAAGAAACTGTTTAAAGAGTGAAAACCAGGGCAACGGCTCTATTCAAAGATAATGGCGAGGTTAGTACAGGGGGTGTAAAAGCCAAGGAGTGAGACGAATTGTGAAAAAGGTGCTCTGGCAATGGGGAAGTAGAGTTCAAAAGAAAGGAAAGACAGAAGGTCACTGCAGAGTTTTATGAATGCACAATAGGTAATGGTGGGAAGGACATGTATAAAGGAGAGGAAAGACAGAAATGTGAGAACAGCATGGTGATACTGCATGCTCTCTCTCCATCCCTCTCACTCTCTCTTTCTCTGTGACCTTGTATTGTGAAGCTAGCAACAGAAAACAAAATGGCTGCTCTGCCCTTATAGGACAGGCATAGGACCATAGTAATAAATGTTACTAACAAGTAAAGAAATATACAGTTGAGACAGTTTTGACTGGCAACTAAAAGTGCCAAGCTCTGACGTACCATGAGTGTCTATTTAGTCTATTTAAGGTTCACCCACAATGCATTTCACCTAATTGACAGTCTGCACACACACAGACAGAGCCACACACAACAGATTAGGAGATTACAGTAATTTAAAATGACAACCACCCAGTTTAAAGGACAATCTGCATTGCCCTTACTTACTTACTGCATGCGCCTGTCCCACACAGACACACATGTTAGCTGCTGCTTTAATGCAGCTTCAGGAGCCTTGGTGCTGTTATCCATGCAAAAAGGACAGTCACATGACTTGATGAAAGTGAAGAGTGCTCATCCTTGGTAAAATAGATACACCTAGCAGAGAGGAAGTGGTAGAGTTAGTGAGCAGATAAAAGAGAGTCAGGTGGTGCAGGAAAAGGGGGAGGAGAGGACAGAGGAAGCATTTGTAGATGAGCGTACAGTATGAAAAGCAAAGGAGAAAGGAGGTCGCATTGTTGAGTCAAGGCCAGGCTTCCGCTCTCTTCAGTCAGCAGACTAGTCCTTGTTTGTTGCATTACATACCTACCTCATCCTCCCTCCCTTTATATCACTCTGTTTTCTAAACATGCCCCAACATGATCTAATACCTCCCTATCACTGCTGCAGATGAACATAAAACAACCTATTTTACAGCTTTCTTCTGTGACTGATGATAAACAGAATCCCCAACCACAGTACCTTCCTCACATTGTTCTTACAAACCTTATGAGCTTTATGTACCATTTTGTTTCCTTTTTTCACATCTTTAATGTGAAAAATCGTCTAATGTGTCACACTTACCAAAAATCTAACTAACTTGATCAGTTACAGAACAGTACAAGCAGTCCCGGATGCTTGTGTATTTGATGTCAACTATCCAATGTTTATACTCAGTGACAAAGACGAGAGAATATTTGCTGATGCGTTTTTAAGCTCGAGTAAATTTTAGCTTTGGGAACAAAAGCTTTTTAGTGTATTAGGTTGTGTTGCCAGCTGGATGACATTACTAAACCAGTATTTTTCATTATTCTGTCGTTGTATTTCTGATTGATTGACTTTTCTGGGGGTTTTTTCTCCAGGTAACTCCACATCCTCTAAGCAGCAGCAGCAATGTCAGACCTCTGTGTTGGAATCAATGGGTGAGTTTTAAACCCACCCACACTTACTATTCTCAGTAATTAAGATGTCTGTGAGGCGTATTTTAACATGGACGACGACTGTTCCACAACAATTTCTGTTGGTTAATAAACAATTATGAAAAGTACTAGAAAAGTATTTACTCTGGAGGATAAATAATTTAATAAAATCCTCCTGTGATACAATATGCTTATGAGAGAGTTGTCTATGCTGTAAAATTTATAAATACAGAACAGCACCATAAATAGTAATAGCAGTGTAAAAGCTGTAGTTTACATAAATTACACATTAATGTAACTGTTCACTGTGGCTACATATACTTTTATTTTATTTGTATAAACCAAATTAATTTAACAAAGTAATGTTGTATTTCACAAAACAGGTCTTTGGTCTTCGTGCCATTGGCTATTGCCAAGTTTTTAATATGTAGTCATAGATAATGGACAGCTGTTCTCTATGTTGGCCAAACTGCTGTTAGAGGCAGAACTGAGGAGCATCACAGTTAGAAGCTATTAGGAGATTCATGTGAGGTCCCAGGAGTGGTTTCACATCCTGAGGAAGTTTCCTACCATTTTCCCCAAACAACCATTACAATAACTCTCTCTCTCCTCACTCTGCAGCTTCGGTCGTATTGGCCGTCTGGTTTTGAGGGCTTGCCTTCAGAAGGGCATCAATGTTGTGGCCATCAATGATCCCTTCATTGACTTGCACTACATGGTGAGAAAAGATCTTCATACATAACTTATTAGACTTATTGACTTTGGCTTTTGCTTTCTTAGTTTTAACAGTTTTAACTTACTCTCCTTTGAAATTTGGCAAAAGAAAGGTAAAACATTTTGTTTTCCCATCATTACACTCCTCTCTTCTAGGTCTACATGTTCAAGTATGACTCCACCCATGGCCGGTACCCTGGTGAGGTCTGTCACGAGGAGGGAAAGCTCATCGTTGATGGCAAAGCCATTTCTGTCTTTCAGTGGTAAGTGATGATGTTTAATGGTCCGAGGCTGTTACCACATGCGTACATAGTTTATTATGAAGGAGATTTTCCATTATATCATATTGCAGGTGAGGTATTTTGTACCATTTGACCTGCTGGTCTTTTATATCCTGAGTGAATTCCTGACAGTGGAACAGGAATTTTTGTTGCTTTGGGGCCCTGTAGTTATCCAGTCAACCCATTGTACCAGTTGTTGTTTTAGTCCCTTGAGTAATGGCGCCGCTCTTCAAAAGGCAATACCCACAAAAATGCGGGTTATAGAAGAGACATTCCTCTTTCAAAGCTCCTCTTTGTTTCTTCTGTTTTTACACATCATTGATTTTTTTGGCTGGTACTATTGTGGTGTTACATATCATTGTTCCCTAAGTTTACCGTGCTAATGGCAGAGATCATTTAACCTTATACACACTATACTGTTCTTTCTTTGACTCTAGCATGAAGCCAGCTGAGATCCCCTGGGGCAGTGCCGGAGCCAAATACGTTGTGGAGTCCACTGGAGTCTTCCTCAGTGTGGAGAAGGCCTCTGTACGTACACATAAACACAAACACACACTGACTATTACACACAGACTGCCAGTTCTTAACCTGTCGCTAATCCTCCCCACCCACCCAGGCTCACATCCAAGGTGGAGCTCAGCGTGTGGTTGTGTCCGCCCCCTCACCTGATGCTCCAATGTTTGTCATGGGAGTTAATGAGGACAAATATGACCCCTCCTCCATGACCATTGTCAGGTAATAAAACTTTAGTCTTGGACACGCATTCAAACAGTACAGTTTTCATTGTCATCATACAACTGAACTAATTCTAGTAAAGTCTACTAGTTAGTAAAGTGTCTGCTTTTCTGTTGACAGTAATGCCTCCTGCACCACCAACTGCCTGGCTCCCCTGGCCAAAGTCATCCATGATAACTTTGGCATTGAGGAGGCTCTTATGGTAAATCATCATAAATCTATGTGTACTAAGAAAAACTATTTGTTTAACCTTTAATGACAGGTAAAGGAAACGTTATTTTCCATACAAGTAACATGAAACTGTCCTCTGTAGACTACAGTCCATGCATACACCGCTACCCAGAAGACAGTGGATGGTCCCAGCGCCAAGGCCTGGCGTGACGGCCGTTGTGCCCACCAGAACATTATTCCAGCCTCCACCGGTGCCGCCAAGGCAGTGGGCAAAGTCATCCCCGAACTCAACGGGTTAGGAAAAACACATTTATTATCACAAATCTGCATCAGCTGCGCCTTTGCTAAATGTGAGAAAAAAAAGGAAGACATAATAAAATCCAATATCGCTCTTTTTTTCCTCTCTAGCAAGCTGACAGGCATGGCATTCAGGGTGCCAGTGGCTGACGTGTCCGTGGTTGACCTGACATGCCGCCTGACCAAACCTGCATCTTACGCTGACATTAAGACAGCTGTCAAGAAGGCTGCAAATGGGCCTCTGAAAGGAGTGTTGGGTTACACTGAGGATCAGGTAAAGTAAAGTTTAACATACACTCTAAACCACATACATGTTTAGTGTTTAATGCCAGAAATAAATCACAACTTAGTTGAGAGAAAGCATGGATGTGTGCTTATTCATTTTGGATGAGGATTTAAAAGAATTCACACTTGCCCAATGTAGTATATACAGTATATATCTTATAGTGTGGTTTGTATTTTGCAGGTGGTGTCCTCTGACTTCATTGGTGACACCCATTCCTCCATCTTCGATGCTGGTGCTGGCATCTCCCTCAATGACAACTTTGTCAAACTAATTTCCTGGTTAGTTTTTAAGTGTCTTGCTCACTTTCACATGTAAAACAGGACAGTGGTGTTAATCTACAGAACAAAAGCCATTTCTTTTCAAAAGTGATCATTTAATTTCTCTTTCTTGTCCCTCTCCTCCATTGCAGGTATGACAATGAGTTCGGCTACAGCCACCGTGTCGCTGACCTGCTGGTGTACATGCACACCAAGGAGTAGACACTTCCTGGCCAAAAAGAAAGTCAGGAAAGGGACCACCCCATCCATACTCCCAGCCCTCCCTTCTCTTTTACACACAAACCCTACTCATAGCCAAGTCATAGCATCACAAACCCTAGTGCTACTACAGTACACGTACAGTAGGTAGCAACAACAATGTGTTTGCGTGTTCTGAGTTCATCTGTTTTTTCCTTTAATTATGAGAAGATTGGTTGGTGACAGTATTTGTGTCTGTGTGCCCCCTCTCCCACTGCCACTTTTAGATGTGTTATTATGGCTCAGTACTATGGTAACTACTGTATCCATCTCTGTGTTGGTGTGTTTTAAAGGCTTAATCACCAGTGGATGGAGGAAGTTGAGAGGCAGAGCTACTGTAACTCCGCTTAAGAGTAATGAGACAAAGAAATAAAACTTGAAAAACCTCAGGTTGTCCTGTTTCATTATTATTATTATTATTATTATTATTATCTGTTTACTGTTTCCTGTTGAACCCCAGAACTGACAGTATGAGGTAAATTATGTTTAAAGTAAAGCTGCATACATTACAGTATGAGTACATGAACTATAAAGCTTTACAATTTAGTTACACCACTAATCGGATAATAAAAAATGTATGTGTTGTCTTGGCACACAAGTGTTGTCTTCATTTCTTCCATCTTTATATGTGATTTTACTGCCTATTGAACTTATCCAGGAGAACTTCACCCGAAAGTTTGGTAAAAAAAAAAAAAAGCTCAGAAAGAGTCAAAAATAAGATGCACTTATTTTTGACATTTTGTTTTGCACTACTAAACTGCTACCAATCAAATGTAAACAGTGGCATCTAACCTGAATGAATTTACAGATTATTATTATCTTTTTACATTTTAACATTAAATAGCGCCATCCAAGAGGATATCTATATCTCGTAGTATATACATTATATACTACTTGGGACTCAGAAGACCATTTCAGAATGTTTCACGGTACGTTTAGGATCATGTACATGATGACCTTGTAGTATAAGCCACACTTGCAATATTTCCTGTGCCTCTGGCTGCAACACAAGTCAAAAGCATGGTAGGTCCATTTCGTTGCTTACACTAATAACTATTTCCACAAAATACTCTTAATGATTATGGCTACAGAATCCTAATGTTAGTTCTTGTTTCTAAAATTTCAGTCATCCAGGTTGTGGTTCTCCTAAAATGCTTCTCAGTAGAAAAACTAAACTTGCTTTAGGTTCTTGAAAATGTTTCAAATCTAACTCACACAGTTTCTTCAGTTCTTACTGACTGGTGTAAAGTCACACATATTTAACCTCTGTGGAGCCGTTAACACTGTGAGGGTCACATGTTAATCGCTGTGCTACCAGATCATCATGTTTCCAAAATGCATCAGGATTATGTCATGGGGTTTTATAGTGAGGATGCAGGTAAGGTTTTTGTTGACAGACTCATGCACCCTCGCTCGTGAGTCTGCTAAATCTTCTGATGTGCATTTCTCACCGGCTTGTTCTCTGGTATTTTTCTTAGTCTTGCAGATTTCACTTTGACTTCCACAGTTTCCCTGATTCCATGTAGTCCTTTTTTCCTTGAAGTCTTCCTCTGTGCTGTGGCAATCAGTGGCTTTCATTTTTAGTATAACACAGATAATTGTGTTTGCACAAGGTTTGAGAGTCAAGAAAATGTATTATTATTGTTTATTTATTATTTGTAAGTTCTGACACTTGACATTTCTTAAAGACCATGTCTCATGTCTCAGTCCTAACAATTCCGATCAAACAGAGACTTTTTTGGTTGTATTTTCTGGTAGTTTTAAACAATAAAACTAAAACTAAATGGCTTTTTAGAACAAATAATACCCCTTTACAGTTCAGTACACGTGATCTTACATATAGTTTAAAAAGTTTTAAAAAATAAAGCAAAGTTCATGCAACCAATGAGATGTTTGTGATATCTTTGCTGTTTACACCCCTGCTCATATGAAGCACAATGAAACTTTTTTTGAATTGATTGACATTTATGGCGCTAAGAAAAAAGTAGCAAACAGGTGGAAGTCAGCACAAGGTTGTGGTCACCAGCATCTCTTGAGTAAAAAGATTCAAATCCAGCCATTTGCCTGCTGCCTGATTTCCCCATCCAAGCACGGACTGGACAGTTTTGAATGTGGAAGTTTTGAATTTCATTGCACACATGGCTTGATTTGGGTCCACTTTGTTTTTTTGTTTTTTCTAAGTATTCTTTGGTCACATTTTTCCCTCATTTGTTTTAGCAACTCATTTGAAAAGCAAACTGACACCAAGGTAGCACTATAGTTTGTTGTTTAATGACTTAGAAATGTGGCTTTTTGAGCATTAGTGTAAGATTCAACTTCTGCTAGGATGGACCCAGTGTTGGTCTTCTCTTATTTTTAATGACCTTTCAGCAAATCAAACAACACTGAGATGACAATTAAACACTATTAGAGATAATGTACAACAATTTCAGTTTGGAATAAAATATTATTTTAAATTGTATTTTATATACTGTACCCTCAGTTTATCAAGTCTTTTTTTCATTTTTTAAATTCAAATTAGTTGAACTACTTCACATTATTTCCAGGTAGCCTAGACCAGTGATTTCCAACCAACAAGACTAAATCTGCTTCTAGACGTTAATATAACATAATCAAAAATTAGGTTTGAAGAGTGTTACAGGCCAACTGGATCTGGGGAGGTGTGTCCACAGTAGGTGGACATGACCAGGTATAGAGCTGCTATAAGAGCAGAGGGACAGTCCATATCCAACCCCTTACTACACCACAAGAGAAGTTCTGCCAGCTGACACTCCTTCGACTGGCTGTAAAAACGAGGGCGAGTCATGGGGAAGAAGATCCGCCGTGGGTTCACACTCCCCTTCTTGCTATTTGCTGCTGTTTGCTTGGAGGCAGCTGTGTTACAAAACCATTTTTACTATCCAGCTCTGAAATTAACCTGGACAGATGCGAGAATGTACTGCCGGAACAACAACTACATTGATATAGTTACTTGGAACATAGTGGATGAAAAATGGCTGACTAAATGGTTGGTGGACATTGAAGTCAGAAAAATCTGGATCGGCCTACAGAGAGACCCTGAGAATGACTCAGTCTGGAAATGGATAGATGTCAAGTGAGTTACCAGTTTGAAATGAGCTTTGTGCTGGTTTCAGTAACCTAAAATGTAAACATGAATGCAGTTGCTAATTGATTTCCCATTGATTTGTTTGTTTCAGTACTGGAGAAGGACTAACAGGAGATGATCTTTCACAGAGCAGCTACTGGGCTAGTGGACAGCAGAGCAGCCTCTGTGCATATGTGTCAAGCAAACTAATGTGGTACAGTGATCAATGTTCAAGTTTACATAGTGTATACTGTTCACAAGGGGACTACTTCCAATATTACAAAGGTAGTTTTACCTGGGACCAGGGTTCACAGCAGTGTCAGGAAAATAGTAGTACACTGGCAACCATCAGCAACAAAACCATAGCTAATATATACAATACTGGCTGGATTGGACTGTACAGAGTGGCTGGTAAGAACTGGAGCTGGATTGGAGATACATCCAACTACAGTAACTGGGCATCAGACCAGCCACTCGTCCAAGACTGTGGCTCTTTCAGTGTATCGTCTGAGAAGTGGTACAGCCAAGAATGCTCCCAGAAGTTTGGGTTTGTCTGCTTTGGTGACAACCTGGTGGTGGTGAATGAGAACAAGACATGGGAGGAGGCCCTGAGGTACTGTTATGACATGAAAACACCATGTGTTGACTCCGATAAAACCTGCATCTACCAATACCAACTCCTTAACCTGCAAGAGCCGGAAGACTACAGCTATGTCAGAAACCGGATGTCTACAGCTACGACTGATGAGGTATTGGGGTTACAATTTACCAAAATAAATGGTTATTTTTATGCACCAATTCTTTGAAATGAATCAAGCTACTTACAAGATATATAATATATGGTAAAAAAAGTATCACAGCATTTATTTTGTCTTACTGTAATTGAAACTGTTCTGTTGCAAACCGGCTGTGGTTTGCAACAGAACAGATAAAGAAAACAAGAACATTTTTTTGTATTTATTTATTTAAATATAATTAACTTTATTTCATTGAATTATAAATGAAGTGTGCATTCGAAATGCACTGAATTACTTTTTCCTTCTTATTTGTTTAAGGGTAAGCTAACTAATGTTGTGGCCATGTTTTTTTATGGTTGTTTTTTTTTTGGTTGTTAACAAAAAACATTACAAATGCCTTGATTTGTTGCAGATGGTAAGGTAAATTAAAGTGTGAGTGAGTGACACTCAGTGCTTGCCTTGTATCTCTCAGGTTTGGATGGGCCTGCGCTTCCTGGCAGGGCAGTGGTGGTGGATGAATGGTCAGATACTGGACGATGAGGAATGCCCACCTCAGCAGAAACACTGTGGGACCCTGTCCAAATATGACACAGGCAACTGGATTGCCCGGGACTGCACAGAAAGAAGAAACTTCATATGCATTAGTTACATCACATATACATAATATGACAAGTGAGAATGAAACTGGAAGTACAGTATATGTTATCAAGTTGTCCAGTGCTACATTACTAAAAACCTGTGTTAACTGTAACAAACCCAAAAAAAGAAAAGATTAGATAGTGAAAAACATATATTCCTTGTAGAAAGAAAAGATTACTTTTGACTCTCTTTTACCTTCAATAAGAATAGATGTTTTGTGATAAAACCTTTTTAATTTGTTCTTTGTGATGTTTTCCACATTTTTTTAACTGTTCTACAGAAATTCAAGTGAATTATGGTCCAAACAAATGGTCTATCATAGACATAGGAATATAAGGTGAATGACCATTGTACTGTAATAAATGTACACTTTTGACATCTGAAGAGGATCTTTACTACTTTGACAGTGGGCTAACAGCTTTTTCATAAATGTTATTACTCCTTTCCACTCACACACCTGACATCATCTTTGAAAGAGCTAGATTAAATAGTGCAAACTTATTAAAATATTTTGTTTTTTCTTTAAACTCTCATCTTTATTATGAAATCATTACTTTGGATGAATATCTATTGGGTTATTTTAAGTCTTTGTTGCCTAATAGTGTTGATAATTCAACCAATAAGCATTTGACATATTCAGTTCAACAACATGAACTTGCTGTTTTATAGGGAAATACGGCAACATAATGGTTATTATTTAGATATTCAAATACTCAATATTCAAGGCAGCCTAGTTTTCCTTCAATACTAAATCATGGGCTGTGAATGATTTAGCTAGTTCATTTCTATCTTTAACATTCCTGTTATGCAGGGCCTGATACTCAATGCACCACATAAGACAACTGTGTAATACACACACATTCTGTGCGTATTAATTCCAGTGTGTACACTTACAAACGCACGATGGGGACAGAGGACATGACCATGCGAACTATTGTTCCTATCGGTGACATTCCGGAGACATTTCGAGGTGGAACCAAGATCACTTCCGTTTGTCATTCAACGACGCTATAGGAAGACTGGCTACTTTTTCCTCAGCTTTTCATAAAAGTAAGTGCTGACACTGAACGTCTATATTGTACGGGTGCTACGATATAGATAAAATATTAATTTAATGAAATATTGAGTTTTTAACGTTCACTCTGAGAAATCTCCACCAAGACCTGTTCGCTAACGATAGCAGCGGCGAGGACACCGGTGACCGGATTGTAGCTCAGTGTTAGCTAACATATCTATGCTAAAGATGAAACATTTCTGATGACATGAGATCACATTATAAGCAAAATTTTACTCAGAGGTGACCGATTTGTTTTTTGCTCGCAGATGTAAACACCTTTTCGTGTTCGTTTAGCTACAGTGTCAATTAGCTAGAACAGGCAATCTAAAACCGTCAATGTCTGTCTAATAAAATACAGTTTATATGAAGAAAACATGAACATGTAGTTTTATATTACATATTGGTTGTATTCAATTTATACAACCAGTGTATGTTTTAAATAGTGCTCAAACAGTTAACCAAACTATCAATAATCATAGGAAATCAAATAGAAAATATTTATATTAATTCATAATTATGTAATGAACAGTAAACAAGCTAATGCTTCTGTTTTAGATTCTCAAATGCAATCAAACTGTTGTGTTTGTGGCTGTTGCACTAAACATGGCATTTGAATGTGTCACCTTTGCCTCTGAGAAACTCAGTTTTGTATTTATCCTTCTTCTTTATCTCTCTTTCCAGGGATCTGGCTTCTGAGACGTCATGACACTGTTTCACTTTGGAAACTGCTTTGCTCTGGCATATTTTCCTTATTTCATAGTATACAAATGCAGCGGCCTGTAAGTGTCTGTTTGAGCGATTTTCAAACATGAGTGGGTACATCATTACTAGATGTATGATTTCCACTAGTTCAGTCATGGACACAGAAGCACATAGTAGCTTGAGGAGTGGATTGAAAGTAGAACAATATGTTGTACCTCAACATTTTTCTTGTGTATTCTCATGTTGTAGCAACAGGTGGTCAGTCTCTTAATAATCTTCTTAGTATTGTCAGAGATTTGAGAGGGGCTTCATATAATCTCCTTACAACTGCATAGTGTTCTGTTGAATTTGTCAGTTCTTAACCACAGAATGTGTTTTTTTTTCTTTCAGTAGTCCCATATTTTAAAACATTGTATCACCAAATAACTGCTTTATCACATAATAACCCTGCAACATACTACTGTATATTCTGTGCCTTCCTAACATACGGTCCTACATTTTAACTCTGTTTGTGTGTTCAATCTTTAGTTCAGAGTACAATGCCTTCTGGCGATGTGTCCAGGCTGGAGCCACCTATCTGTTTGTCCAACTCTGTAAGGTGAGAGACCCTTCTGGTGATTAATCGTCTGGGGTTCTACAAATTGCCCGCAATTGCAAAGCAATCACTTGCTAGTTTTAGGATTTGTGTAACAGATAAAAGTGTTGTGTAGCACACTGTTAAGCAGTTAAAACCAGCAGTAACTTTTTAAAAATAATTCATCCAGGGGCTCCATATTGCATCGAGTATGGATGTTTTATGTACATAATTATATAAATTATATACAAACTCTGAACTGTTTTGGTGAATGAATCAATGGCAGCCATCTTAAATCATAAGCTGTGTTTGTGGATAGTGAATTGTTTGTGAAGCTAAGATGAACCAATCACAGTAACAAAATGGCACGTTGCTGTTTTGCAATTCAACATTCAACAGTTCATCAGCATTTCAACATCTACTGCAACACAGGAGTGACCTTTCAGAGAGGACATAATGTGCAAAGAGAAGTTATCTGAAATGTTAGATTAGTTAAGACAGTCTTATGTCCATGGATTTTTGTAAATCAACACGTTTTATATCAAGACAGTTAGAGTGCCAGTAATTAAAAAAAAGACCCCAGGGGGTTAGTATCTGTCATTTTTATCATACATGCAGTTATTACAGATAAAACACGCATTATAACCTCATTAGTTTCCTTGTATTTGGCTGAGCGTAAAACGTTTTTTTATTGTGTTGTAGATGCTGTTCCTAGCTACATTTTTCCCCACATGGGAAGGAGGAGCAGGTGTTTATGACTTTGTAGGGGTAAGTGTTTAGTTGATTTTTGTCACATTTATTTCCCTCAAAAAAAACAAAAAAAACTTTTGCTGGAGATTGAGGAGTGTGTTTGTGACTTTCAGGAATTTATGAAGGCAACAGTGGATTTGGCAGACCTGTTAGGTCTCCATCTTGTGATGTCTCGTAATGCTGGTAAAGGAGAGTACAAGATCATGGTTGCTGCCATGGGCTGGGCAACTGCAGAGCTTGTCATGTCCAGGTAGGCAGTGCAACAATCCTGCTGCAGAATAAACCTCAGCTTTACTTTGTCTAAACGTTGTTTGTCTCCTGTTGTGGTTGAGGTGTCTTCCTCTGTGGGTGGGAGCCAGAGGGATTGAGTTTGACTGGAAATACATCCAGATGAGCTTTGACTCTAACATCAGTTTGGTGAGTATCCTGTTAATCTTCTCCACTCTCTCTTCTTGTGTAAACATGGGTTTTAAAATGTTTCATTTTCAATCTTTCTTTTTTCATCTACCCATATGTCCACCTGATTGTGCAAAACCTTATTTGAAAGCTGTAATTATTTTTGTGTTTATAGATACATTATATTGCAATGGCAGCGGTGGTGTGGATGTTTACACGATATGACCTTCCTAAGAGCTTCAGGTTGCCTGTTACTGTTCTGCTGGCTCTCTGTGTCTACAAGTCCTTCTTAATGGAGTAAGTCCAACACACTGCTGTGCTCAACATCAACAGCGGAAATTTACATGTAGTACTCAAAAAGGCAGAGTAATATAAGTGTTTCTTAATCGTCAGGGAGGTGACATATGACTGTCAAATGACTGAGTCATTTTTGTGACATTACCTTTTATTTCAGGAGCAGACACTAAGACAGAGTATACAATGTATTAATTAGTGATCTTTAGATGTGTTACTAGGCAGATTTTGTAAACTTTAGAAACCACTGGGCTAGTTTTCTTCCTAGTTTCTTCCTAGTCTTTATGCTAAGCTAGCCTGTCTCCATCCGGTCTTTAGCTCCACTCTTTACTTAATAGACTGACATGAGAGTGGTATCAAGTATCTTATCTAACTTTTGACAAGAACACAGAGAATCGTATCTCCCCAATTAAAAAAATGTAGTTTTCCTGCACCTAACTTTGTAAACCACATGATGGCACTAGTTAACTGCATCATTAGATACAGTCATTTTGTAGGGAACAAGATTTACAAGCAATTACATGGCTTAATAGTAACAAATACATAAGTGCAAATGAGACGAATGGATATAATTATAATCATATAAATGTATATAACGTAATATACTTTAAAGCACTTTGCACACTTAAAGCACTTTGCTTCTCCTAACTACATGTGTTTTGCTAGATTAAAATGTGTTATTAGTATATTTAAAGTTGTTTATGTCACAAATAAGTTTGTTGTGCTTTGTTCTTTAACACTGTAACTTACATTATGTTTCTCTACATATTTCTGTCTGTGTCTTCAGGTTGTTTGTCCATGTTTTCATGATGGGAAGTTGGACAGTGTTGTTGGTCAAAGCTGTCCTGACTGGGGCCATATCTCTCTGCTCGCTGTTTCTCTTTGTCACTCTGGTTCACAGCAACTAAGTACCACTCAGCACACTGGGGTGAGCCTTCAACAGGCATTTTGGTACAGATTAACTGCGGTTGTCATCAGTTAGAAGCCGAGCCTTACAGTTGTCTTAGTCACCATGTTCCATTAAAGACTGCTGAAGAATTAATACTGGGATGTTGACAAGCCACCAACTGGTTCATCTGTTTTTTTTTACTAGCCTGTATGGAAGATCAATGGGAAACGTACTCAGGTTAAAGCTTTGTTTGCTTTTAGTGTGAGAGGTGAAATCAGGAGGCTTCTGTAACATGATAATAATTAGGCTTACCTAAGTTGGTTTGTGAAAAGGAACATTTTGTATCACAAAAACCACAAATAATTTGAAACTTTATAAAAGATATATTTCTTTTCTACGTTTGTTCAATGAGCCAGTGTAAATGCTTAGATTTAGTAGTGAAATGTACTGAGTGGATTTCTAACAAAAGGATGAAAGCGATACTGTTGGTATGACCCAGATTTATCATTTTATTTATTTACAGCAAAACGTTACACATAGTTAAAACATAACTGTAGTAAGGTTTTTCTAACTAAAGTTTAACTGAAAACAATGCATGAGGTCCACAGTATAAATTAACTGAAGTTCACTTAGCATTATGACCACATTATGTTAAATTGTAAGCATCTGTGATTTTTGACACGAATAAATGTCTGTTGTCTTACCTCAGTGTCTTGATTAAGCAAGCGGTCAGGTTTTAGGTGTTTTGTTTGAATGACCTGCCACGTTTACGAAATACAATTAAATGAGTTTATTTAATTCTATCAATCCAATTCTAGTCAGAACTAATTTTCACAGCATTTTGCATTAACTGAAGGCTTTTTTAGGAGTTATTGGGACGTCCTATAAGTAACAAATGCATGGACTAGTTTTTCAGCATCACTTTGAGACAGGATTCTTCTAAATTTAGCAGAGGTGGTGAGTAGCTAAGTACAAGTACTGTACTTAAGGACAGTTTGGAGCTACTTGTACTTTACTGTAGTAGTTCCATTTTATTTTACTTTTACTCCACTACAATCCAGAGGAAAATATTGTACTTTTACTCCACTACATTCATTTAAACATCATCAGTTACTAGTTACTTTTTGCAGGTCAGATATGAGTAAAAGACTGATGTATCATATATGCATTAACTTCCTGTCACTATATAAGGTGGTAAAATCAGCTCCACCTTATATTACTCCAACTTATTATTTACTTACCTTTGAATTTGTTGAACAAATCTGGATAAAACTTCTACATTTATGTTTTCACCAGCATCAAATTCTATATTGTTAAAATACACTTTTTTCATTAGTGGAGTAATTTTACTTTTGTACTTTCAGTAAGATTTTTTGCACGTATTCTTTACTTAAAATTAATTAATTAATTAAAGGGTACTTCTACTTGTAGTGGAGTATTTGTCTAGGCAAATACTTGTTTGCACTTTTTCTTGAGTATTGAGTTTGTGTACTTCATACACCTCTGAATCTTAGAGATGTTCCTTAAGGCAGTTCTAGAGATTTCTTTAATAATGTGCGAGGTAACTGCCATTTACAGACGGATGGCATAAAGTTCTCACTCTGTTCACATCTTTCTACTGTTACACCCAGACACAAAGGGAAACTAAAGTCCTGGGCAAGGGGACTGCAATAGAAAACTCAAACAGCTAAATCAACTGGTCTCCTGGGTGGAAAAGATTAGAAGTAATTGAAGACGTGTTGGAAAAAAAGAGGTAACAAAGACGTGGGACAATTTGGTTTCCAAGAGACAGTAACTGTAGATGGATGAGGGGTGGACACATAAAGACAGGTGGTAAGGACTTAAAAGTATTTACCGGGAATTACACAACTTTTACAAATGGTTAATACACGAGTTCAGGTACACAGAAATGTATGGAACATAACTACAACAAAACTCTAAAATCGAATCTACTTTATCACAATTTATTACTGATGCATTTTGCTTGATTAAAATGTATTCCAAACAAACATTTGCTCACTAATCCCATGCTTTGCATTAATAAGAGACAGATGAGAGGGCCAGCAGCATTATCATTAAAAACCTTGGGGAATTAACAGATATGAGAAAACTACGATGTCAAATGAATTTGCTTTTGGGAAGATGGGAAGAAAAAGACTGACAAGTATCTAATTCTACTTCACTAAGCCTGAATAAACAGCAAAGCACAAAAAGTGAAAATTCACAGACATTTTCAGGCAATTCAAATAAATTATATTTGCATGTCCTGGGTGTCTGCGTGACTAATTCTTACTTTAAATACTAACTGTCATTACACATCATGCTGTCCATTGTTACCCACTTTTTCTGCTGCTGTACTGTAGCTTGCTCAGGATCCCTCATTCTCCCTCTCTCAGCGTCTCTCAGCTGGGGCCTCCGGAGTCCAACAGAGCTCTTGTTGTTAAAATGCAACAATGGGCTATGCTGTTCACTAACACATACACACTGTTGTTTGTGTGTAGATACTGAACTGTCTGAGATAGAAAGATGCAGTGATTAACTGACATTAGTTTGACCTTGTGGATTCCGGTGAAAATTGGAGGAGTGTGACTCTAGGATTAGGCGAATACCAGCCCTGGTTCATTCACAGTGTACAAGATAGGACCTGCAACATGGACATTCAGTCGCGTCATACATGATTGTTGAGGGTGCAGATCCCAAAAACACTTTAACAATCTCCAACTGTGTTCTACCTTGTACAACCAAAGCAATCCATTCCTGGAAGAAAAAGGTACCCCTGTGTAACCAGATTTATGCAACTCATGCGTTTACACCTGGTCTTTCAGATTGGACGGCCCAACCCCCAAATTAGAGAACAACTCATGATTGGATGTACATAGATATACACAAGGGTGAAAAAGTGGTTCAGCCCTGCAAGATTAAGTGTCAAATAATACAAGCTCAGGGAAAAGGGATTCCCAGACTGCCACGCTAACCGGCTAACAGACTACCAGTCCCTCTGCAGACATTTAGATCCTGAGCTGGGCTCAGTCATTATGTCCTCCCCTGAGTACATTCAGTACCATGGCATCCTCCTGCCTCCTTTGGCTCACAGCATGGAGAGCTTGGACTACGCTCATAATTTCTCTGTGGAAGACACGGATGTGTTTGCTGTGACTTATCCTAAATCAGGTACAGTTTTTTTTTCTTTCTAATATGTGTTAATTGCGAAACCAATCAGGTGAAATTAAAAAGGCATCAATTCAACGACTGATAAAAGAACGTTTTATAAAACTATTGAACTTGATGGTGTTATATGATAACATGAATGTGCATGTCTAGTTTGTTTCACACATACCTGTTAAATGAGGCTTCTGCAGGCCTTGTAAAGTTCATGTACAGAAGAGACTTCAAAAACCACATTTCTGAGAATTACATTTGACGAATATCAACAAGTGTCTGAGCCATGTGTAGTTTTCACATTTATGCCGTAAACTACTAGAAATATGACCAAGAGTACTCAATAAAAAAACCCATTGTTACTTTGTGTGGTTGACTTGGTGTGAAACTAAAATGTTAAACAGATGGAGCTAGTTTAGACCACTTTATGCATTGATAAGTGTTTCGTCTGTTATAATAATCATCATTTATTAGTTCAGTTGGTGTATTCTAGGTTATAAATTGTCACTAGACAATAACTACATGGTAAACATGTGAGAGAATTACATCTGAAATGTAGTGGAGTAAAAGTAGAAGTGACGTACACCAACATTTTCCAGTACTTGAGTAAATTTGTTAACTATGTGAACTATGGGCACAGATCCGGAAGAGGTTAAGTGATGCCTTCAAGACACTGTCGGAAATGTAACTTTCCGAAATAATGTTCTTTGATTTTAATGTTAAATCTAAATTGTTAAGAAAGAAATTATAGTAGCTCACGAGACCAGCTCCTCGACGACACCCGCATGCATGTTATGGAAAAGATAATCTGAAAACTGAAAGATCACAAAACACGTGAAACATTTTCGTTCGTTTGTTGTAACACGCGTCTATCTCCGTTTCGACTTTTCCCACGTCGCACGGATGCAGCAGTGCAGCAACAGCTTTCCGTGTTTTACCTGCTGTTTTGTCGAAGTTTGTTATTCGTTGCCGGCGTTTCCCCTCTCACCTGGAAACTGGACCTTACTGGTCTGAAGCGCAGGGGCGGGGGGTGGGAGGGTGTAGAAAGGACGCCAGCATCTGAAGGGGTTTGAGGGACAGACCTCTTTCGCACACTTTCTGCAGCCTGCTTCACTCCTCGCAGTATCATGTCTTCTGATGAGCTGTACATACGTTATCATGGGTTTATAGTTCCCACAGAGACTCATTCCTCTGAGAGCTTGATGTTTGCGCAGGACTTCACGTTTAAGGACGATGATGTCGTGGCTGCAACGTACCCGAAGTCAGGTCAGTGTTTCACCCCCGAAAGAGTTAAAGTCAGGTCACTGAAAAGTAATGATACAAATTTACTCAGATTTAATTGTCCCACACTTGGATGTACCTTCTCTGTTATACCGTCTGTGCGCAGTGATATGTTCACTTTCCTGGAAAGTGTCAGTGACCTGAATGTTTCACAGATTACGACTGATCTTGTTAAACTGTTAAAAGTTTTACTAAACACAGCGTTACTATGAATAAGACAGAAGCTCCAAGCTCATGGTCCTTATGCATCATCCTCGACATGGATTTTAAAATGTAACATAATTATCAAGCACTAAACGTTGTGCAGCCAACAGAGTTAATTCTGCAGGCAACACAACTTGAATCACAAGTATGTTTTCATTTGCATACTTTTTCACAGCACTGTAATATCCACAAGCTACAGGCTAAAGTAGGGGTTGGACTTGAAACTATACCACAATATAACA
>JAUYWH010000008.1:16917254-16940730 GCA_034779795.1 Ctenopoma multispine | reverse complement strand
ACTGTAAAGTGCCTTGAGATGACTTCTGTTGTGAATTGGCGCTATATAAATAAAGTTGAATTGAATTGAATTGAATCATAAATCAGAAGCAGAATCTTTATTGTCATTGTAGCAATGAAACATTGTACATCGAAATTAAGGTGCAGTTTTCCAGTTCAGAAATAAAAGAGTTTATAATATTTTGGAAATATGTTAAATGTTAAATTGCAGGTACAGTCTGGATGCAGGAGATCCTCCCACTGGTGCTGAATGGGGGGGATCTGACACCCATCCAAACTATTCCTAATTGGGACAGGGCCCCCTGGCTTGAGGAGAAAAGATTAGCGTTGGTTGTGGATCAGCTGACATCACCACGGCCGATGGTCACACATTTTCCCTACCAGCTCATGCCCCCATCTTTTCACACCTCCAAAGCCAAGGTAAATGGCTGTGGGGCTTTTGTGTGTCTTTGTCTCATCTCATATTTAACATCAAACGCACATCCCACCTGTGTTTGTCTCCCTGCCGCAGGTGATCTATGTGATGAGGAACCCCAAGGATGTCATGGTGTCCTCTTACTACTTCCACCAGATGGCTGGATTCCTGGAGGATCCAGGAACATTTGAAGAGTTCATGGAGAAATTCTTGGAGGGCAGAGGTCAGAGGTCACATCATACTCATTTACTCTGGAAAGTGTATAGATTTCAGGGAACTAGTTCAGCATTTCTCTTGTCCAATATCTGTGTTGTGTGCAGTGCTGTTTGGAAAATGGACAGACCATGTGAAGAGCTGGAGACGCTCAGAGCTGGGAGACAGAATAATGTACGTCACTTATGAAGAACTAGTTCAGGTAAAACAACCTTAAGTAGTCGGAGTTGTTTTGAAGGTGGAAATAACTTTAGTATTGTGTCTAAAACTATGTTGCAGTCTCTGTCTTAATAAAGAATGAATGAATGACATTAACTTACACGAAACACCTTCAACTTCATATCCAGTTTATTAATGCGCATGTGTCTGTATGCACTTCTCGTAGGACCTGCCTGCAGCTCTAAGGCGTATTTCCGATTTCCTGGGCAGGAATCTGAGTGAAGAGACCATTCAGAAAATAGCGGAGCATTGCTCTTTTAACACCATGAAAGCCAACCAAATGTCCAACTTTAGCCTGGTCCCAAAGATGTACATGGACTCTGACAAATCTCCATTCCTGAGGAAAGGTGAGGCTCCGTAGGTCCATCCTTATGCCACTGATAACCTGCTGTAGCAGCTCTTTCAGTAACTGAGCACAGATGCTGTAGCTTTAATTCTAGCAACTGTTTTTCCACTTCTGCTTGTGCCCACGTGTCTTAGTAAGTATGCTTTTGTGGCAGGTGTTGCTGGAGACTGGAAAAAACATTTCAGTTCTGAGCAACTGGCTCGATTCACATCAGTCATACGCAAAGAGCTGGAGGGTGAGAGCTTCTCTCTGCCGTGGAGTCTGGATTGACCAGCAACTACAGGAAAGAAAGATGGCGTTAACAGGACCAACAACTTTGTTAATATTAGGCATATGACTAAACAGTAGCTTAAGTGCTGAACTGTAAAATGTCAAAATATTAATTTTATATAGTGAAATTTTTTATGTCATTGTTTGGATCCAGCCTGTACATAAGCTGCCAATGCCAAGCTGCAACAACAACCATTTGGATCCCTAATTGAGCTTATTGCACCTTAATACCAGGCATATTTAGTTATTTTAATGCTACTTAACACAATTAAAACACTGCTGACTGCACAAACTTGTTAGCTGCCTTCTAATTGCTTTTTTTTTTTTCACAGCACTGTAATATCCACAAGCTACAGGCTAAAGTAGGGGTTGGACTTGAAACTATACCACAATATAACAAGTTACTTCAATCATTTTTCCAAACAATAAATCGCATTTGGGCTTTTTAGAAGTACAGAAATACAATTTCGAGTAAATACTGTGAACAACTGTGACACACTGTTTTTTGGTACAAACCACATGTAATTAATAGAGAGGTGTTTGCGCTAAACTGCACATGTACATGACACATTCATGCGACACAGTCGTACAGTTATGCCATGTTATTCAGTTTTATGTTAGTACATTTTACACACCTTTAATCAGACATGCACATTTTTACCCCAATTGAGGGATACTTAATTTAATTAATTTAACTTTTTATAATAATTTAGCAACTTTTGCTTCACTAGTATTGAATTGTTACTGAACTGATATGTATTTCTTCAGTATATTAATTTGTAATACTTGTTGTCTGCCTGTTTTGTAGTTATTAAAGTTGAAGTCTGTTTGTCTATTCGGTCACCTTTTACTGCTATGTTCTCTTTAAGTTATTTGAATGCTGAAGGTACAGTGGCTTCCTTCAGCTGCTCAACAGACCACAGCAGCAGGAAATTACTTAAAGCACAGACACAAACATGCAGTAACAACAAGTGCATAAAAAAGAAATGGAGTGAGTATATTGTAGGCTACGCTGAAAATCAACCGCAATGGAGGGAAGCCATGTTTACAGCTGCTGGATGGGTCTCACTGGAACCGATGAAAGCTGTTTGTGGACTATCTGAAAAATCACATTGAGTCTGTGGAACCAAATTAATGTCATGTGTTTGTGAAGTTCATAGTAAAACATATGATTGAAAAAAGAGTCATTACTGGTAAATGTGTGGCACAGGGGTATTAAATGTTAACAAAACCTGGATTACACCTAATGAACAACTTCTGTAGACAAATGTTGGGGTCACATTACATCACATTACATACATTTTAATGCTACGTTGTGCAATTCAACAGTAGGTCTATCACAACACCTAGCACTCATGCAGACTGCATGTTTGGGTTTCACTGTTCTCATCACTGCTCTCACACCATAGGTATGTGTTTTCAGCAGATGACTCAGACAAGTACCGCACACACTGCCTGTCTGATACCAAGAGTCTTGAGCAAGCAAGAAAAACATTGTTTTACTGAAAGGAAGGTCCAGTCAGTAAACCAATCTCATATAGTATTTCATGTTCTTGTGTTCCTGATATGTTCATGACTGATTTCACTTTGTCGGTTAAAACCCAACAAAGAGCAACAAAGAACAACAAAGAAGTAGCAGACAAAAACAGTGGGCAGGTTGGTAGGATCTGTAGATGCACACTGGAAGCACACAGCTCAGAAATGTACAGAAAGGATAATGACAGACTGTTAAACAAAGGATTTTTTATGATATTTTTTGATAATGAAATGTAAGATGTGTCTTTTAACTGTAATCCAAAACTTAATTCATGAGTAATATATTATTTCTAATTTCTACAGGCCACTGTACTGTATTATCATTTTTACAAACACTGCAATAATTCTGAGTATTTATAACTTTTATGATGACTTTACACCTACCGTGCTAAAATTAATTAAATTATACAAACACTATGATTGCTCAATTTGTTTTCATCTGGGACAATGTTTCCTCAGATCCACCACCCACTTGTGTAACATGGAACTCAAACACACCCTTCATACTGAAGCAGACGCTGCAGACAGCAAACTTGTCTTTTCTGAGTTTTATTTCTTGCATGAAAGGAACAATCTGACACAGAGTAACAAGAGTAACCCGGTCTGTATAAGAGGCTTATTGACTACTGAGGTTCCTTTTTTAGCTTCCTTTTTTTTAGCTTCCTTTCTATACACTTAGGTCTATGCAATACTTTCTTATCAGATTTACAAGAAGTAGAGAATACACGAGTGGGTAACAGTACATTTTCTCTCTGTAATTAGAAGTTAAGGTTGCATTGCACTGCTTTGTTGCTTGGTTAAACAGAGTTGTCTTGCTATGCTGAACATGTCCTTTCACTTGATCAATCATCACTTGATAACAAGTACATTCAGTGTACTAAGAAACTCTAAATCTTTGGTATATGTCAAAAGTACATATTCCATTATATTTTCATTTTCCCATTACAGGAGCAATTATCAAGAGGCAGAAAGGGAATCCATTAAGATATTATTGACTTAATGTGGTTGATCTCTTTTAAAACACACACACACACACACAGATACCTGAACGCAAACATGTCCAAACACGATTCATTCTAAAGACCTGTCATCTCAGGCATCTCAGGCACTGAGACACACACACTTCAAAAGATTCTGTCCTGGCAATAATCTAACAAACTGTCAAATACAATAAATATTATTTAGAGCAGAGTTAAACTTCTTTTCACAGTGAAATTGAAAAATGTTGAAACTTATTTGATTCAACCAATAGATGGCAGTCAATCATCGTCACTGTTGCTGTTAGACACTCACTGGCTGCTGCTAACTTGCAGCAAAGATAAGATCACAGTCGTGGGTGAAACACTGTATAATTAGAAGAGGCTTTTTCACCAAAACATGTTTCCACACATGTTTTTGGTTTAACAGTTACACAAACTCACAAGTGCCTTTGCATTCACTGCCTCTATGATTACTATATATCTAAAATACATTATTAATATCAGTACAACAACTCAACAATCTACCAGCGGCAGAGGTGGAACAACTACAAGTCAAAGTCTCTGTAGCCCTTTCCAGTGCACAGCCACCTAAATCCAACCTCACCAGGGAGGAGAAAAGGGCCCCGTCATCTCTTAGCAGAGATGAGACTTTCACCATACTGCCTGCCGACAAAGGAAGATGCACTGTGGTCCTGAACACTGCAGATGAAAATGAATCAGCGGTGTACCTTCATCTGAAGGACAAAGGACACTCATTCATGGACCAAAATGTACAAAGACTGGATAGAGAAGACAGGTGGTTTGAGAGAGGAGTGAGGGAAGCTTTGCATGTGCAAATAAACAACCCCTCACTCAACAGAGGTGGAGGCCTCAGACACAACTTATCTTCAACCTACCATGCTGCCCTTTCATCCATCCCCAGAAAAATCAGGCCCAATTCACACGTCTACCAGGTTGACCAGACGACTTCACCTGGATGACTGAGAATCTTCACAGACAGGCCTCTGTCTATGTGTAACATGGGCGCCCAAATTTAGAAACGTATATATGTAACAACAAACCACAAAACCTAGGATCAGAAAATAATCTCATCTCAGATCAGTATTGGATACCTAGAGCAATGATATGGAAGTCTACAGGGACAATGATGGGGTGTTTGGTTGTTCACGGCGTGGTGGACACTGGCACCCGGTTGAGTTTTATTCAGTATACTGTTTTTTTCTTTGACTTAATCCCAACCCTGTCACCAACAGTCACATTCAGCCTTATCATTTCCACCTGTGCTGCTCCCTTAATGAGCAGGTCTGCCAGCATTACTTCCCGTCATATTTTACCTCAATCTCAGAGCAGTTATGCAGTGTTGTGTTGTTTTTGGAACTGACGTTGTGCGTGAACGTGTTTTTTGACTTTCTGATTATAGACAAATTTCCACAATATCCCTTCCTGTTTCCTCCAAACTGTAAGTCCCATCACTCCCTGCTCATCTTCAGTTTTGATCGCTTCCTGGATTTTTAAAATGTATTTATTTTTTATACTTACCTCCTCCACTATAAACACAGTGATTCTGTTTCTTTCCTCACGTCCTGCGTTAGTCCTTCGGTGACTAACTCTTGACTCTGTGTCCAGGTTACACTGACCCTACCTGATTCCCCTCAATCTATTATACAGACCGGTTTTCATTTCTGTTCCTGCTGATGTTATTCACTTGTACCATACTTCCTGTTACAATAAGTTAGTTTTTTAAATCAGAGAGTGCTGAGCATTTCTCGTGTCTAAGAAAAAAACCTAACCTTTGCATTAATAAAGCACAGATTTTAGAAAAAGCTAATGCATAAAATACTATCGTAATGGTAAATCTGTAGGGAGAAAATGTCCTATCCTGATCTTTATCAGAGTCTTTGTAAGTCTGACATTATTGTAAGGAAAAAGATAATAATTCATATAATCACCTTTCAGTGATCACTAATTTGACAAAAACACTGAAAAATGCACACCTCTTTATCTTTTTGTTTTTGTTGTAAATTGTAAGATATTGTAAATGTAAATGCTGTAGAATAACTCCTCTGGGTGCATGATTGCGTGTCCCTCCCAGCTCTCTGTCCCCTGGGTTCTGACACTACTTCAATTACATGGTGGCCTTTTGTACCCACAAGGGGGTTTGGGTGTGTGTGTGTCTGTTTGTGTGGGCAGACGATGTGGTGCCTGCTCCAGGACACCCACTTCGCTGCCCCCTTGTGCCCACTGGTCCAGCCCTGGGCTGCCCACAGGATGCTAGCCTGCTTTGATGCCCTCTTCTCATCAGCTCACTGTAGACACACACTCTTGTACAAGAAAGTCAATAAGTCTTCAGAAGGTCCTGTAATCTCTTTAAGTTTGTAACATTCAGTCAGCCGAGTCATCTTGAGTCTGTTGACTTCCTCCCCCTAAAGCAATGCTCACTTTTATCCGATGACACTTCAGTCAAGGATAACAGTGTGTTTGATCAGCTGCAGTGTCGGGAATAGTCTGCTTAGGATCCAAGGGTTAGGTAATTCACTCAGTGCATATCTGACATCGCCTGACACTTGAATCTCAGCAGTAAGCAGGAATATATATTATACAAAGTCCTTGTTGAAACTAGGAAGCAGCCTGGCTGCCAAAAAGCAACTAAATCAAGCTCCAGCACCTCACTGCTGATATATAAACAGTATATGCATATATGTATGTATATACAATATAAATATATATACATAAATATATAGTCTAGTCCATTCGAGTGTAAAACTCTTTTGCTGTTCTGTTTATGAGTATGTATTGGCTGGGCTGCTCTAGACATATTGGTATGCACATTTTCTTTATACTTGAGGGTAAAGTCAGACTAGATGTGTTTATTAGTTGTTTTACAGGAGTTTGTTTGTGCTTCTTTACGTTTTTAATTTCAGTTCTGCTGCTCTGTATTGTTATTAAATAAAGTATAAAGTACTTTGTGACATCTGTACGTGTGGCGTGTCAAACATCGAGCACACAATGCATCAGATTTTCTATATTTTATCTTATGTCAACCAGCTCAGATCTGTTTAGTCAGTTTTGATTATGGACTTTTCCTCTTCTGCTTTGTGATAAACAGAGACAATATACACATTCCACCTCATACGCATACCACCTCTCCTCCCCATTACACTGATGTCTACCCCTCTTCCTCTTTTCTATTTTCAGTGATTGCACTAACAATGCCAAATCAACACATTAATCATGCGTCTCTTGAGGACAGTGGGTATATGGTGTGATCAATCAAAAACATAAACATGTAGGCTGCATTTGCTGACATGTGAACTTAAATGTCCCAAACACATACACAGACACACACTCTTCAGTAACGCCCCACCCAGGGTGTCTGCACAGTTCCGGGCTGTGGGGCAATTAGCAATAATGGCAGGAAGCTAGTTATCTGCTGCCATGGCAGCCTCCACTGGCTCTGGTAGACACTGGACCGGTCACGTAGAGACATAGACAGTTGGACCAAGAGCCCGGGAGGCAAGAGGCAGGAGTAGGGAGCGGTGAATGGGCCCCCAGGCAAATGGCTTGAGCCTTATTATCCACCTGCTGGGCATCTTGGAGTGCAGATGAGAATGAAAGGAACCAGGAAAAACTGTACTTAGTCCCATAGCAGGTACAAAGGCAGAAAGGTGTTAATTTTCCCGATCCACTGTGGAAGCTCAAAACACCACATAATCTTATAGAAGTCAGCCTCTTCCCAGCCAGACTTTGCGTCAAATATAAAGAGCAATCCATGGTTTTCTTTACTCATTTGTGAAAAATACATCCTGGGGAGGTTTCATTGTGACCAACTACCTTTACTCTTTGACTTTACGTGATGATAACAATGCAGTGTTTTTTTGTTTGAGTGAGACTGTTAGACTGTCTCTTGTGTTTGTTATCAGTTAGCTTGGCAGCAGAACTGAGCAAGCTTTTTATAGTTTCTCTAGGCCTTACACTGTTTACTGGTCCCCTTTGCAGAGGGAAACTTGTGCTTCATTTGGAGTGGGTAGGGCATATCTTTATCGAGTTGTTAGGGTGTGTTTTACACCAGTTTGGGGTATTTATGTGTTGTGTCGTATTTTGTTTTCCACAGCATTTTAGGTGGCTGCAAAATAGTTTGTGTTTGTGTTAGGCAGTACTACACATAGCAACATGAATAAAAATCTTACTGTGGTCTCATAGAACGTAAAGACTCTTGAGCATAAGAGAGGATTGTGTCTTTTAGTAATAAAAGGCAGATACAATTTTTCTGTCAGGTCTACATGACATGCATGGTATTTAATGAAGCCGCCAATAAAGCTTCAGTACAGACCCTAAACAACTTAATAAAAGCAAGAAACATCATTAATACCTGGCATTTGCAACATCCTACATGTACATAAGTCCAAGACTAAAATGTACTATATAATTATTGCTCCACATTACTGACTCTATACATAACTGTGTTTTATATTTGACCATGGTACAGTTCTTGAGTACTTGAAGGCCACTCTTTCACTGCGTCCACAGTTTCAGTAGCCTGAAACTGAAGTAAGTTTAGTGGCCTTTCACTGCTTCAGAGATTTTTCTCAAACATTTTAGCCCAGCAAAATTAAGGCTACTGAAGCAGTATTTCTTTACTTTGTCCAGTTATGACATTTGAAGAGACAACCTTGATGCTCCATGTTGGCTGCTATTTGTGAGTTTCCCTGTGAAAAAAATTACTTTGTTTAATAATGTCTGTTTGCTTTTAAATATTCTATATGCACTACATGATAAGGACATACAGACTGCTGTCACATCCCTGAATGCCGAGAAGACATTTGACCAGATTCAATAGCCTCATATATTTGAGATTTGGATTTGGGATGAACGTCACAGGCTAGGTCGAATCAATTAATTGATTGAATTGATTGATTGGAAGTGGCTTCCCCTTTCACTGTTTGACTGTATGAATGCTACCAAAGTGGTCACATGTTAAAAAAACCTTTGCATCTTTAAAGCCCACTTATAAAAGCATGTGAAAAAGGGGGGCTTGGCCTCCCTGTTTTCAAGCACTATTACTGGGCTGCAAATGCAAGGGCTCTCAGCAGTGGTCCTTCCATAATGACTGGCCTTAAATCTGTCATATCCTCATTTTCCAGTGCTACTTTTTTCTAGCCTTCTTATAAACTAACTTCATTCATAGAAACTCATTATTTATCTAAACCAAACAAAAGAAATTCTTCAATTTACCTAACACTCCTCTCATCTCTTTTTTTTTAACCAGTTGTTTAAAACATCATTGATGGACAGTTCCTGGACTGAAAAAAGAGGAGACTTTGCTGCATTTGAGATTTTTAGGTTGACAATAAATTATATTTATTTTTTCAGTTCCAAACTAAATATCACATCCCTCGATACATTTTTACCTCTACATCCAAATTGCGCATTTTGTGCCGAAATCTATCTAAATTTAAATGTATTTACTTCTTTCATATTCTACAACTAAACATTAGATTTCCCCTTTTGTCACTGCCTTTCCAAAACTAGTAAATACCAACCACTTTAGTTCGGCATTAACTTGGGATCTGGGGGGATCTCCTCCAGTCTCAGAGGAGCTATGGGAGGAGGGCTTGTCCAGTATACACAATTGCTCTTTTAATTCTAGATACAGATCATTTCAATTTAGAGTCTTTAATAGGCTACATTACTCCAGGGTCAGACATAGTAAGATATTTAAGACATTTAAATCTTCCTCCTCCACATGTGATAGACAGCCTTAGGGTCACTATCACTGTTTTTTGTTCTCTGTTTTGTTTTGTTGTCCTCAAAAAAAGTTATTAATTAAAAAAATATTAAAACAAAAAAAAGCACAATTTATCCTTCACCTTGGCTGTGTCTTTTTAAATATTTTGGGTAACGCAAATAACCTAACATCCCATCTATGTGCCACTGCTTCGTCTGCATTATGGCTCTTGGCTGCAGTTGAGATTTCTCTCTATTGTTTCGGCAGTACGTCTGTCTTCCTGTATGCATGACACCGCACACATGCCTAGGAGCGTGTGGCTGGGCGGGTATGTTTTGGGATGATGGTATGAGTAGCACTAGAACGCGTAAGAGGATGTGGTCAGAGAGGCCCAAAAAAGACTAAAGAAAATAAACATCAGAAGTCCCTGAATGAGGCTCAGACACAACAACAGTCACGTAGGTTTGACCACCTTCAGGTCCCGTAGTCAGACTGGCAGGCGCAAGGTCCATTTATATCAACAACTAGCAACACTGTGGGTCTATCTTTGAATTCAGGAGATGAAGATGCCCAATTACTCCATGTCCAACAATTTTAGTTTTGTTTGCTTATTTGTTTTTTTCCTATATTTTTTTATAGCAGAGTGACTTACTCAAACAAAGTGAGTTTCTCTTTGAAGAGCCAGGTGTTGCTTAGGGACCACAATTTGCAGCAATTTACTGTGTGTATACGCGTGTGTGTGTCTTTACAATATGTGGTTATGTGTGAAATATTCCCTTTCCCTTCATCTACTCCCCAAGGCAACAGTTCAACAAAGGAAAAGGCCTCAGTCAACAGCAGAAGCTGAGATAAGACCCACTAAGAAAAGATTTATAGCAATGCTGCTTGGAGAGGTTACGTGCCAGTTTACCAACCACTGAACCTCTATCTCAGGGGTACTCATTTACAAGTTATAGAGATCCATATGGAAAATCAGGAACACAGGATTTAGTAAAGTTAGTGTGTCATGCTGTGATTTCATTTAAATTTTAAATTCTGTGATCGAGATCCTGTGAGCAAATAATTTCAGTCTGATTATTAAGATAACTTTTCATTGCATTACTTGCTTTAATCCTGTATAAATATTTGTTTATTGTTTTTACAATGGACTGAAAATCCAAAGCCCAGGGCATCGAGGCAATTATTTTTAATTATATGCTAAGTGATATGTTTCATGTGTTTTAAAAATGAAAACATCCTTAACGGAAATTCTAGTAAAATACCAGCTGCTGGCAAAGTGCTCACAACCATCTCCAGTGTTTGGACATGAATCCTTTCACTCGTGTGATAGCATCCAAAAATAAACCAAAAGTCAAACAAACAAAGCTACATTCTGGTAAAAATATTGTTAGCATTGCTCAGCTGGGATGGGATCAACAACTTCCCCTTTAGATCAATTTGTCAAAAGTCAAGTTTGTCATTTCTGATTCGGGAATTTTGTGGAACCGTGGCTATTTTTTTAAGTATACGTTATGTTTTTCCTATTTTCAAGCTATATCAAGTTGGTATTTTGTGTTTCAATTGTCAGAACACATAAACAAAAGTTAAGTTAAACACCTTCAAACACTGTTCTTTTTTATGATTTTTACAAAACACTACACATGGAAATTGGTGTGTGTCTTTAATAAATGTTAAATCAGGTCATGGTTGTTTTACAGTAATGAAAACAATGTGAACCATGAGGAAAGTTGATGTTGAATTTGGTCTCTAACCCTGTACAGTTAACTTGATCAGTCAGTGGGAGCAGCTTAACATGAAAGAAGAGAAAGTTATTTTCAGTTGTTGCTAAACCAGGGCAAAACTGTAAGTTAATTTTTACAGTGTTCGCTGCAGATATACATGGTTGATTAGTACAAACGTGCAGTGTACAGTGTTTAGTTTTGACCAACCTGTCATCTCTCTTAACCCTTTCTGATTGTCCCTCTAGCACAGAGTCAACAACAACCTTCTCTATCTAAAATACTTTTATGCATTAGTTGTGTAAAAAAAGATTTAAATATGATTTCTGTCACAAACAGCTCTATTTCTAAGTGGCTTTAAAGCCAACAATTCGGTGCCATCAGCTCAGTACCTTTTCTCTCACACCCTCCACTTGAAGTAAAGTGTTTTTATTTATTTATTTTTTATTTATCAGTGCTCTGATGTTGTTTCAGGTTGTACGTTAATTTGAACAATGGAACAGCAACAACACATCTGCAGCTGGATCTGGTAGAGAGGGTTTAGATGTTCAGATGAAAGATCTCTCTAATGTGAGACTTACAGGCGGCATTCACGATTGTTTAGACTGCCCAGCTGTTTGATGAAGGACATGACTTCACCAAAAAAAAATCCTCTCTATATCTCTATATACCTCTATATCTCATTATCAAAAACACCGATGGGGTGTTGTTCCCCTGAACTTTAGCTACAGTATATTAAATATATAAATAAATATAAATAAACATTTATCTGGCCAACACAGGGCACTGCCAGCAAGGTAGGAGAAACCTCTAAAATGTGTCCTCTGCTGAACCATGATGGTACAAGAGGCTACGCAGAAATGTACAGAGCAGCCAATAGTCCAAGTTACTCCCAATTAAGCTGAAGAAATGTGGAGGTGCATGGGCTGGCTCAATGCCGAGAAGACGCGACACAGTAGAAACTCACACAATACGGTGTACAGGAGAAGAATACACTACATTGTTTGTTTATTAGTTGTTTATGTGACAACAATGGTTTGCGTACACAGAGTTTTTGATGACTTTAGGGCGTCTCTCTTACTGCCCTTTCTGTGTATAAATATAAGCTGGACAAATTTAGCGAGCAGCTGTGTTACTGTCACTTTCACATAGAGAACAATACAGAGAGTAGAGGAGAAAGGAAGTATTCCTTTTGTTTGGAGTTCAGTTCAGTGCTATTTTTGTAACACTGATTTCACAGACCTGATCAAACAACAACTCTGCGTGCAAAAAATAAGCAGGTCATGGGTTACTATTAGCCAAACGCTTACAACTTCACTGCTAAACCACAGTATTAAAAATACTTAACCTTCAAACAGGCAGGAGTGGAAAACGACTTGTAAAAAATAATGTAATATTACTAATTATCTTGTTTGCATCTAGAGTATAAAAAACATTCCCACAAATATTTATATTATATTTTGGAATTTGTGGGTTGTAACCCCTAGAATACATTGCCCTGTGAAAGTGCAAAAAGTTTTTAATGTTTTATTGGATTAAGAGAAGTGATGCATTCTTGGTTTCCTATTCCTGTGAATGCAGAGCTGCACTGGCTGTTGTCCTGCTACAGACATCTTTCCAAAGATCCTTATCCCCACTTTTCCGCTTCATGACAGAGCCAGCTGCCTTTTCTCACAATTTGTAATAGGAATCCTCTAAACTTTCATTTGAAATCTTTAGCTATAATATTTTGGGGGAAACATCCATTAAAGTTGTAACTATCACAAAACTCTCTGTCGTTCGGCTCCTCGTTGTTACTAAAACATAACGTGGATCTACTTTGAGACTTACAGTTGTGAGGAAAGTAATTTGTTGTGATGTTGAGCATCATACAGTTCAACCTAAACATACTTTTCACTGCAGCATAAAATAAAATCACACATCATTGCTCACTTTTAATGAGATAAATTAAACTTATTATTTACAAATCCAGTGCCTTCTTAACAAGATGTGTTATCATACACATGCATACAGTACAACTACCTGACCTGAGCTCACACTGTAGATGGTGGCACTGCCTAAGTTTTGTATAGTTTTCAGCTGGATGGAGGACGTGTCTAGAAGTGGGACATATACACAATTACATGCACGCAAACAATTATAGTATCACGTGTGCAGACTAAGCATTGATTATTATCTTTGTGTGAGCACTAATTACTTCCTGCATCTTGATGGTACTGCAATACCATAGAATGAGGACATATAAGTAATGCATTCAGAACAATGACCTAATTTTAACTTATTTTCTGTCTGCAGGAACTTTATTTATGCTGTTCCTGTCTAACCTAAAGTTTAATGTCTATTTACCAGCTCACCCTGTGTCCTGCTGTGGTCTGTCTGTATGAGAATTACATCTCAGACAGACATACAGTGGGTCAGAGTTCACTGAAACTAGAATTCATATCCAAAACTAATCTGACTGTGTTTAAATGGTGCCACAGTGTGCATCTCATTACTTTATTTTTTACTTTACTTTACTTTATTCTCATTTTATTTCGTCAGTTTTTAAAGTTATATTATATAGCAGCCAAACCAGCTTTAAAGGTCCATAAAGTTGAGGGAAACTGCAGATTCAGGAGACTTCTCTGTAGGTTTATCACTGTGAGTGAGGTTTTTTTACGTTGTGTATTACAGTACAGTATCTATTACATTTTACATTCATCATATATGTACATAGGTAGTGATTTTGCAGGTGGGATTTTGTGCCACTTATTTCACTTTGGTGTGTAAAATGGAATCCGACTTGATCCCCAAACATTATTATCTCTCAAGCTAAAAATTAAACAGGATAAGTGTATTGTTTAAATTTTTATACTTTGCTTCCCTTTCGCTGCTTCTTCTTGAAATAGTTTTAGACAGCACTGTTTACTATTGTTCCAGTTACATAAAAACCTGAGCCAAGCTGATCTGTGTAGTAAAGATCCTTGAGGATGGGGACATACGCATACGTTTTATTCTCACAGAGAGTGTGAGGGTGTGTCTTCTGCAGTCATGGGAGTCTGTCTGTGTCGCTCTCTCCTTCCTGCTGTCTCGTCTTCATGTCTTCAGCTGTTATGGTTACACGCGGCTGTTTGTCTATACATTGTCTTTGTGCCTGTGTTATATGAACACAGGCACAAAACTCTGTTATGTAAATGTATAATATTTTAACCACATAAGTAAATACAAAACCTTTAAAAACAGAAAAATCTGTGAAATCTGTGACTGTGACAGATGATAACAGACTGACAGATAATGTTTGCCATCTTTAAGGAAGATATCATCTAATTAGCAATGAACTTGTAGCTGATCATTAAGTTCTGTTTTGGTCTTTGCTTCATTATCTCTTGCTTTCTTCTTCTGAGTTTTAGGAAAAACATTTATATTTACATATCAAAATTGTTTTTTACTGCAATTCTAAAATTGCTAAGTGATGTGTTAAATTGCTTACATAGTTTTAGCTAAGATCACTTAGCCAGTTAATGTTGACTTGTACAAACTGTGTGGTCTTAAAATTAGTCAGCAGCAGATTTAGTTATCTCTATCTAATTAACTGGCACATGGCCAAACTGCAAGAGAAATGATGGAGAAGGCTAGCAAGATGCCTGCAACCAAATTTTACCAAGTTTCATGATACAGTAAGTAAACACTCAACTTAAATAAATGTGATGTAGAGCAGCGGTGAGTGTGTGCCCACCCTTGTTAATGGCCCTTGTTAACAGCCCTAGTTACGAGCACACTCCTCTAATGAGCCATAATAGCGCCTTCTGATGATCAAACTGATAGATGGCCCCTTCGGACTGTCTGCCCTTTGACTGACTGGCTGGATGGCGTTGTTGGGACGCTGGTAGGCCAAGGAGGAGGTGGGAGTGGCAGGCTGGCTTTTGTCCAGTAGAGGTGATTGGACCCAGAGGAACCTGACCTGCCAGTACTAACAACACACACTAAATGAAAGGGCAGCGATTTAAACGGTGTGTTTGCATTGCTGACCCATTTATCCCATGACTTATTAAACATAAAACATCAAACTTTGGTTAAAGTACTGATGACGTCTCACAGATACAGCAAGGTACCTTTTCGCATTGTGTGATACACAAGGTTTGCAGTGTGGGTACCTCTCTCAAAAACATTTAGTAGCATTATCTCTGCACCTGCCAGTGCTGTTCTTTGAGTCAGTGTTACAGGAGGCTTTCATAGTACCTCACCACATTGAGGTAAGTTATGGAGGATATCGTAACAAAATAATATTTGAAAAAATAAACATTTAATGTTCACGCAAAGCTTTAACGACAACATTTGCTTCCAACATTTTGTGAAGAACATTGTGAGTTTTTTGTAAGAATATATATATGAGCACTGTGCCAACAATCTGTGCTGTGATCCCCAGGTTGATGCTGTGTGTAAATAAAGCACTTCAGCAAATGTATTTTAAGAGTAAGCTTTGCAGTTTTAACGTCAGTACCACTTCTATGAACGTTTTTACTTCTTCTCTTGCACAGGTTAACTTCTGTCAAACTATGTGAAAGTTATTGTCGATACATCTTTGACTGACCTTCGGTGAATCTACGTTACAATCATCAGGGCACAGATACATACATTCTGCAACAAACAGGTTTAAAAGGTCATTTGTGCATGTTGCTATAAGTCCAGCTAATGACAACAGAAATTATTAATTGTGTTGAGATTTACTTTTGTCGGATGTTGTTTGTTCTTGCTGGCTGACTTTCTCTTCTGGAGACAAGAAAGTTGAACCTTGAACTTTGGCAATCATCACTGTCAAATCCCTTTGTCTCGAAGCCAATGAAGTTTGTTGATTACAGCATCCTGCAGGACATGTGACAGACAAGTGCCTGAGAAAGACGTGACCTATTTTAAATGAGAGTGAAAAAAAAAACGATTATAAAAACATCT
Organism: Ctenopoma multispine; assembly: GCA_034779795.1. Lineage (NCBI taxonomy): Eukaryota > Metazoa > Chordata > Actinopteri > Anabantiformes > Anabantidae > Ctenopoma > Ctenopoma multispine. The sequence continues at coordinate 16,924,380 of JAUYWH010000008.1, read as the reverse complement.
CTCTCCGTCGCTTCTTCCCTCGGGGAGCTGCCTCCCCTGCTTTCATCCGGTAGCCTGGAGGGAGATACGGGATGGAGAGAGAGAGAAGGAGAGAGGAGGAGAGGAGAGAGTGCAGACAAAAAACAAACAGGAGTAAAAAATACATTAACAAAGAGGAAGAATTAGAAAAGAATGCAGGGGGACGTCATTCAGTCATCACCTCCCTTTTCGCTCCATGAATGACCAGCAGTAACTATGTTGGTGTTAAAGGAGGGATGCGAGACCAGTTTTGTCTCCCTCTCTCTCTTTCTCTGTCTTTGCCCCACCCCCTATCCAAGTTTCTCTGCTCTCTTGTCCCTATATAATGTCCAAGACATACCTTCTCCCTTTCATAGTCATCATAATAGGATCGTCAGCAACAGGTGTTTTAATATTAGGGTGATCCTGAATAATAAATTTTTGAGGTTTGCTTTGTGGACAAATTTTATTAGATAAACTCTTGATCTGGAAATCAGGAAAACAAAAACATTCACTGACAGTGAAGATTTGATTTAAATTCCTACAAGACCGGTAACCTGCAGCTAGGTGAACATGAGGAGCCAATCAGCTCTCCTGAAACTAGCTTTGCTTCTGCTGCTGCTGGTGCATAGCACAGGTAAGAGCTGGTGACATCACTGAGATTTAATAACAAACACACATAAAGTTGTAATGATATGTTTTGATATTCACTGTATGACTGAACTATTGAGATACCGAGCGTCTTATAGTGTAAGCAGGAAATGACTCAGGAAATAACTGATATCTGACTGTTTTTGTGTCACATCTAAAGTATCCATGTCGCTATAAACAGGGCAAACACAAGTTTCAGCTGAATTCTGTCCGTGTAAACAGAATAAAGGAACAAGATTGTGTACTGAAGAGAGGTGTTGTGCATGTGGTTAAAAACGGTTTGTAGGAGTAAAGTAGGATAAACAGATAAAAAACAAAACAATTCCTGTCTTCTAGATGCAAAGTTGGACATCATTACCAGTAAGCAAGATATCCTTGTGGGAGACGAGATCCTCCTGTTGTGTAAAGGTCAGTGATTTCTGTTTAATTAAACAACTAACCAGACTTGTCTTTGAATATGAAACTGTACAGCTTGATGTTCTGTCTTCATTGTCTCTTGCTATGTTCTGTTGTAGCTGGAGGAGAGGGAGACATAACATGGCAGAAGGATGGGGAAGACATCGATGAAGATGATGATAATACAGTTGTGTCAGTAATAGATGAGACTTCCTCTAAACTGGTTATCAAGAAAGCTAAACTGAAGGACTCAGGCAAATATACCTGTGTGTGCGCCTATGAGAGTGGGCACCATGATGACATTCAAACTGTGCTTTACGTTTATGGTACGTAACATTCATGCTAAAATGGGCAGTCAAGTTGTTGTTTAGTGCAAATGGTCTTTTATGTCAGAGCATCCTATCATTCTTCCCTTTTATCAGAGGGTCCGTCATTTGGAAGCACCAAAACCTACCACGAGTTTCTGGAGGGCTCATCTGGGGTGGTGCCATGCCTGGTGACTGGCCAGCCAGCAGTGGATGTTCGCTGGCTCAGAGACAAGCAAGAACTCTCATCCAGGGGTACGAGCAGAATCCAGAGCCTGGGACTTGATTTGATTAATGCAGATTTAAAGTATCAAAAGAGAAAAAATGCACTAAATGCAACCCAAACATGAAAGTATGCTTCAGGTCACTGTTAGCTGTTATATTATTGTTTTACAAAGCCTGAATATTTTGGATATATTATAATATATATATATATATATATATTTTAGCAGTGTCACTGTGTTGTCCGACAGCAGTAATGGACTTCATCATGAAATATGACTTCATATTAATGTTTTTTGTTTTTGCCTTCTCTGACTTCAGAGGGAGCGCGTGTGCGCAGAGTGTCTGATAACACGCTTCGTATTGAAAAGGTGAAGAGAGAAGATGCTGGGACATACACATGTCAGGCCCACATTAGAGGACGGCCCATCTCTCAGCAGCTCGCCATCTCTGTTGTCGTCAATGGTGAGTAGTTTTTTCACTTGTACTGATGAATTGTATCTTTAAATGATGTTGAGTAAACTGATGGTATAGTCTATGTGTTTTCATATTTGAATTCACCACAGCTGACTGTTATCTCTCTTCATTTTGCCTAAAATACAACCCCCCGTCCTGCAGCTCCTCCTAAAGTGCGTCTGAGAGAGGAGGTGAAAAAAGTAATGGCAGGATCAGAAACCAACGTTTCCTTTCTGTGTTTGGTGGATGGTCTACCAAAACCCAATATCACCTGGACCATGTAAGACCTGATTTTTAAACCTATTTGACAGCTTTTTAATTGATCATTTATTTTCCTTTATTTTAGTTTACTGAGATATCATCATAAATAGAGATTTATGATAACAAAAACCTATGATCAGCTAACAAACTGGGTAATTTTTGTTGATATTTAGACTAGTGCCACTCACTAGTACGGTAGCAACAACATGTACAGCTTTTGTGTGCAAAACTCAGCAATTTCTTTCCGCTTTGTCAATGTTCTGTGCTGTCACTTACCCCCTTCAACTTTTTTTCTCTTTCTGCTTCATGAAGGTGTTCAAATAGCTCTTTCACATACTGAATATATATTATATTATATATTGTGTATTTTGTTTTTTGTTTGTTGTTTTCAGGCCAGTGACATTTGACCCCTCACATCATCATTTCAACTCAGACCGCAGTCAGTTGACTATGCGGTCTGTTGCCAGGGCCGACTTTGGAGAGTATATCTGCACTGCCACAAACAAGATAGCTGAGGATAGCGCTACCATCATGCTTCACGTCTTTGGTTAGTTTGATTTGATTATGTCCCTTTGACTTTTCCTTTTCCTTTTTAAACATTTCAATTTGGATTAGATGGTTACTGTCATGATAATCTGGATGTTTCATTTCAGAGGCTCCAGAGGTGTTTGTTTCAGCAGAGCAGCTGAGTGCATCTGTGGGTGAAAGTGTATCTGTGTCCTGTAACGTCTCTGGCCATCCTCAACCGAAGCTGCACTGGCTTAACAAGCACAATGGACGCGCACTGGTAAGACTGTACATGGACATATGTATGCACACAACTACACAAACAAATAATAACTGACAAATATATAATCACCCCAATCATCTCCTTTAAACAAACATAAATTCTTGTGTTTACACAAACAAAGCAGTAGCATAGTGTCACTATGATGATAATGACTGATGACACGGGACCCTTTTTTTTCCTATTATCTTTTTTGCTCTGTTAGGTTTCCACATCTGGCCGTGTTCGTGTTGTTGATAGTGTGTTGGTGATAGATGAGGTAGTGCCCTCTGATGGTGGACTGTATTCCTGCATGGCTGTCAGTGTTTCTGGAAATGCATCAAGAGATGTTGCAATACACAGTAAGAACTGATGTTTGTAATTATCAGTATAAAAAATAGCTGTAATCACTCAGATTTAATCACAAACATGTCATATGTTCTATTTTGCAACATTTGTCTGTCCTCCTAACCCACAGCCCAGCCTGGTCCACCTCACTACCTGTCAGTCTTCCCTGGACCCACCTCAGTCCTCTTCTCCCTGAAAACAACCCCGATCAGTGGAGGAACACCAATCACAAATTTTGTCCTGCAGTGGAGGCGTAGTGCAGAGGAACAGTGGAAGGAGGTTACAGTACCAGCTTCAGGTAGAACATCTGCTGGTCATAGATGCTTCGCTGAAGATCAACCAGTGAATTATTTATTATGTATAGTGACTAAAGATGTGTCTTTCTGTGTGTGTGTGTGTTTGTGTGTGTGTGTGTGTGCTCTTTCAGGTCCTTTGGTTATAACATCACTTAAGCCATACACATCATACACAGTGCGTCTGGCTGCCCTTAACGCAGTTGGACTGGGGCAGTTCTCAGACACAAACAATGTTCGCACCGAGGGAATCCGTAAGTGCTACACACACTAACAGCAATGGTATAACAATAGAGGCTTTTCACAATCATCTTTCATCTCTAATTGTTCTTGTTCATCTCTCACACAACTACCATCATAACACATCCATGGCATTATCATCTGCTGCCTGATGTTCATTCATGCTGCTGATGGCATCATGTAATTCAAAATCATCCATCCTCAGGAGGTAAAGTGCTCAGAGCAATCTCCTTAAGAAATAATAAACCAATATTTATACAGCCTGAATAAATAAACATATAATTCTTATAATTAGGCATTCATTGTTATTATTCTACATCCTGTCTACAGGTGAACCCGACAGTCCAGTTTTGATGCATGAGCAGGTGAAAGTAGAGGGCAACTCCTTTTCTGTTCCTCTTAAACAGATCGATGATGGTGGGACTCCTCTGATGCACTTCATCCTGCAATACAGACAGGTAAGAGATGGTGTCAGTTTGTATCTTTGATGAGGCCTCTGTCTTCATCTTCGTCTAATTTTTGTGTTTGATCCTTTTTTTTCATCACCTTCATTTGTCCAACCCTGTGCGCACTTTAACCAGGATAAAGAAGGGACTGAGTGGAAAAAGACGCAGCTCTCACCTAACGTGGACTCTGTCGTCCTCCGAGACTTGGCTTTCAGCTCAGACTACCAACTGGAAATCACAGCAGTCAATGCTAATGGTTCCTCTATCCCTGCCTCATTCAACTTCACCATCGCAGAACAACCTCGTATGTGTCTCCTATGCTCTAAGTAATTACCAGCAAGACTGTTAAGTAGATCCTAATGGTAATGTAAACTGGACTTTTTTATCCACAGCAAAAGCAAGCAGCATGACCAAAGGCAGCGTGGTTGGCATCGTCATGGTGATCTTCTTGGTGGTGTTCCTGGTAGTGGACGCCAGCTGCTGCTACAGGAATCGCTGTGGCCTGATCATGACCATTGCTGTGAAACTCTTTGGACAGAAAGTTCCGGGTGTGAAAACGCTTGAAGATATAGAGGGAACCACTAATGGGTAGGTAGAGAAAAGCATGTGTTTATGTCACATATAGGAAATTTACACAAAGCCTTTTGTGTGCCAGCACATTGTCATCATAATGCCTCAAATGTTTGTGTGTGTCCTGGCTGCAGAGAAGTGACGCTAAAGGGTATATCCACTCCAAGAGGCAGTTTGCAACAAACAGGGGTTCAGACTCTCACCAATGAGGGGGTGCAGCTCAAAGAAGTCATCTGCGACAAAGCCCCCCTCACCAAAAATGAGTATGTTACCTGACTAGAAAAGATGAAACTGTTCTCATGTAGCGAAAAGCATATCTACTCCACGTTATAACCTAAAAATAGAACACGAATACAGAATTCATCTCTGCATTTTTGTCTCACCTGTAGCTTATACCATAGGGAAGAAATTGGAAAACATGTTTTTAATAGCTGTCAAAACATGCATCATCGAGTCACTGACTGACTTCAAAAGTAATGAAAACTCTTATTAATGAAGAATGCATTTCATCAAGAGCAAAACACCATCACAAATATCTTATAGATCTGTTTTCATGAGAGCCCAGCCCTGGCAACAACATTATCTGATATGAAAATATAAAACTCTGTCTTGTTGCATTCCTGCTCATTTAAATTATCAAAACACTGAGCACAGAGCACTCTCTGTCTCATTAATACCTTTTTCTGTCCCACAGGAAAACACAACCATGAACAATGCATGACGCCAGAACTGGTGACACAAGAAACATGAAGAAACAGTTTCCATCACCTGGTCACAACAGTCAATGGTCCACTGGATTTAACTGCCACAGGAAAGTTCAGACGTACTGACACACTGTAGGAAACACGCTCCACTGACTGACAGCGTTAAAAACGGGGCTTTTTCAGACCTCGTGATGATGGAGGAAGAGGAGAGCGGACATATGTTCATCCTGACCTCTTCTCAGGGTGACAGTCTCCACGTTTCCAGTTCACACAGAGGCTGACATACAGGCAGGAGTTCTTGTAGTTCTGTCTATTTTCATGTAGATGAGTTTAAGATCAACTTAAAAAGGAGAATCTATTTTTTTACAAGGTATTATTGATGTCTGTGTTTTAAGGGTAAATTTGTTGTTACTTTTTACTCTTCAAACAGATAAATTGTCTAAAAAGACAACAAATGTTTAGCTACTGCATTTTGAATGTTGTACACAGACACACAGTATTATTTTTTATTCATTTTTTAATCATGATTTGTGTATTTAATAACATTATTTGAAATCACTTTTTGTTGTCATTAGCTTTATATTAAGATTGCACTGGACTACTCTTCTAATGATTACAGAGGGCTAAATCTTTTTTTTAGATTTGATAAAACTGTATGCTGACACTGACCAGTGCTATTAAATAAATTAAAGAGGCAGCTTAAACTAACCCTTCATGTTATTAACCTTAATATAATTATTAAGCTCTGCCTTTTATGTATTATGTATTATGAGAGTCTTTGAATTTAAAGTCATATTTTTGCCAGCTTAATTCATAAGCACTGCAACTAACACTGCCACTAACACTTATGAGACACATAATTAACAGTAACTTTTATTATAAGTACCAGTAATAATATGCAATTTATTTAACATAAAACAGACTAATTTATAAATTATTTTGCATTCACGGTCATTTCATGGCTTTTATTAATTGAATATGAGCAAGTGAACATGTTTTTGTTGCAGCTAGAATATGCTTTAATAATTTACCTGGTATGATAACAATGAACTGTTTTGATTTTACTGTAATATTAAATTGAACACTGTACATAATTGTACATACACGTGTTGTTAAAGGTTTGTGTTTGATAAAGCATGTACTTCAAAACAGCTTTATGTCGTTTTTGCTCACCAACTTTTTTTTGGGAACTTATTTTTCTTCTGGACAGAGGTTGCAGGACTGGTGTCACTGGTGTGATATTAACAACAACAGCAAAGGAAGGGAACAGAAAGTAGCTTGTGGTTGTTAAATCTGCACATGGTGTTCAGTGAACGGTGAAAAGTCATTGTACCTACACTCCTTTTTAAAAGACAGGAGACAAAAGACAAGAAGTTGTGATCATAAATCCTATCTATCCATCCATCCATCCATCCATCCATTATCAACCGCTTATCCGAAGTCGGGTCGCGGGGGCAGCAGCCTAAGCAGG
>JAUYWH010000008.1:16900622-16916952 GCA_034779795.1 Ctenopoma multispine | reverse complement strand
TATCTATATATATATATATATATATAATAATGTAAGATAGTAAAAGTAGTGGAGTACAGCTTTTTCACTCCTGATTAATGATGCTTAATTGAAACCATACATTCACAGATATGACACAGAGATATACATGGAAACATACAGGAAGGATACACACATCACAAGACCATATTCATCTGACTATAGAAGGTTGCAACACCGAAATCATGCCATGTCTCTGTGTCAGTGTCGGAGCTGGTGCTGTTGAACAGCAGCTCTATGTGTTGCAGATCTGTGATGGGGAGTTTCTGTGAACGCCCCCCTGCCTGATACGTTCCTGCTGACTGGAAGCACATGACCAGGCGTGTTTACACCTGCAGACACACACACACACACACAGACACAGACACAGACCGACAGCGCAAACTGTGTTACTGACAGGAAAAGCTCGATAAGCAGGCTCCTAGACATAATAAGCAAAGTGGGTATTATTTAACGGACGCTCACTGGGAGTTGGTAAGTTTGTCTTTGTTAAAGTTTTTCCTTCAGTGTGCGGTGTGTGAGGGCGTTTCAGGGGCTCTTCCGTAGCAGCAGCTGCTAGCTTAGCATGCTAATGCAGAGGCAGCTTAAAGCTAACCATTACACTGTCAGACCTGAAGCTGGACCTGTCTTTAATGTCATCTTTTTTGTAGCTTCATTTACATTAAATGTTACTGCCCGAGCTGACGCTAGCTGCGGTTCAGGCGAAGGTAATGTCAGCTATAGCTACAGGTACATAAAACGGTAGGAGTAGAAGATTTTAAAGCTTTGGTTGTAAACAGTAATGTCCCAGTGTTTGCTTTAGTGAAGCTGTCATATATGTCAGTGCAGTGTAACCCCAGCATCATGTGGCTGCTGACACTGAAGTCATCTCAATCTCATCATCTCAATAAAACTCTGTTCAGCTGCACAGAGTTCAAACACTTGCACATCACACAGAAAACCTTCTCAGTGAAATGAGAAGCATTAAAAGTAAGTGTGCATTCATGAATCATATTCTCCTCTCAAAGACCAGGTAGCATCTGTCCCCCAGGAGGGACGCCTGATCTCCAGCCACAGGCTACAGGAATCCAGCCCTCGTGATGTCCACCATGGACGACACCGACGTGGAACGTAAGCTCTTCTCTTCATCTTCACCTTCAAATCTGCCTGAATTCATTTGCTCTATTTGACACAACTTTAAAGATCAAGTGATGCATATTCCTCATACTTTCTCAGGATGTAGCTTGTGTGTGTTATAAGCATTGTTCATATGTTTCTACTCTCTTGTGTTTTCCTTCTAGAGGTGACCCTGGCTCTGCTAGACGCAGCCAACGATAAAGACTCAGAGGTCCAGGAGCAAGTCAGAAAGTCAATGTTAACCCTGGGAAAGCAGCAGCCAGATCGAGTATTAGCCATGTGTCAGGACTACCTGCTTAAACACCCAAAGGTACAACTCCAACATAAACCTCTGCAGCATACCTTGCAAAATAGCAAAGTATCACATGTCAGGGTATCTTTTAAAACCTGGTTAACCTGAAACTGCTGGTGTTTTCATGATTCCTGCTGAACGTCACCAAGCAAAGATCAAATAGCTCTTGTAACTCTTGTGAAAGGAGCCAGATAAACATATCAAATCAGCATGTTCATGTAGCCTCTATTGCTGTTATCGTTACTGTGTCAAAACTAAAACAAAACACCTTACAGGTGCTTCGGCATGTGTGATTATACTGTACACATTAGAGAGTGGGGAAAGTCCTCCATGCTGTTGATTTCTGATATGGTGAAAATATTGTCTTTTAGCCTTTTGACATTAGCAGTGACACCGTCTAACAATAGGCTGCCACTAATCTGTTAAACCCAGTCATACTGTACTTAAAGGCCTCTCAGAGGTCCCAGCATGTGGCTCTCTGGACTGTTACAGGCGGTTAAACTGTGCAAGTCAAAACATTTCATACAATGTACAAGATGTCGTGATGTTGCAATACGTGTGTATGTGCATTTCTGTCACAGAGACATCATGACGCAATTTTTAAAAACCTAAGATGCGATCTCTTATCGTATTGTGACAGACTTGTGATCATTAAACTGTGACTTCATTACAGTGAGGAAATATCTTGAGAAACATCAGAGACATAGTCAATAGGATGTCTATTTATTAAGCTGGTGTGCTGCACTATATTTTACTTTGTAAACTCCCTACAGTATGTGAAAGATGTGTACACTACATTCAGTCCTTTTTGATCAGCTGTGAAATAGATCAGAACTTTTTTGAATGCACTCAGGGTGTTATTCCTGTCCTTCCACTCTTGTCATCTCTTCTCCTCCTCTAGTTGGTAGTGAGCCACAGAGTTGTGATTCTCCAGACGATTGAGCTGATTGTCAGCTGCAGGATACAAGAAATCAGCTCCCCCAGGATAAAGAGCATTATCTCCCTGGCCTCAGACGAGATGACAAGATCAAAGGTAAAATACTAGAATTCTTGTTTTTTGTCTTGCAGGCGATAAATTGGGATCCTTACTGTTTTCTCTCTCTCTGCTTTGTTCACTCAGGAGGTCATACCTGATTGGCAGCAGGCAGCCAGTAATATCTTGGTGGCTGTGGGAAACAAGCACATAAATGACATCATGGAGGAGATATTAAGCAAGTTTCAGCCAGGAGTCCTGCCTCATTTCTTTGTGGTCCAAACACTAGCCAACCTCTCTGATTCCAATGGTAGGAAAATATTCACACACACAAACACAAAGAATTCAAAATATCAATCTCTGTTAGTTTGGAAATGATCATTTATGCTTGATTAGTCTCAGGTATGTTAACCCTGATTTATTTCCACTTACTTTTCTTACCTCCACACTATCACCAATGCACCAAAATAAGTAGCTGTCCTGTCAAAGTAGCTGCTACTGTGAATTGTTTTGCATTTTAAAAACATTAGAGGAAGTACAAACTAAAGCCAGTTTTAGTAGCTGAGATATACATTAGAATATGTTTTTACTTTGATACATAATATGATTCTAACACATTGTTTGGTAATATGATCTTTATTAATTTACATTGTTTAAAGACAGATTTCACCTGACATTACTAAAATCTTTGTCCATGTGTTTCTTTTTGTGTATTCTCTTACTGTAGCACTGATATGATCAGTATTAGGAAGGAGAACCGTGTATGTTTCTCTGTGTTAATGAGGAAGTGGTGGGAAATAATGTTAATGATGCTCTCTTCTTCTCTAGTTTATGGCATGGTACCTTTCCTGAATGCTATTCTGGGCACCATGTTGCCCATGCTCAGCATGGCTAAACAAGACAACATGAAATGGGTCTTCTCTTCTGGTATGAACCTCCCAATATAGTTTTTATCATTGTCAGAGTTGTTGTCATGAGTATTAATCTCTAATATCTATTTATTTCTGTTCTTCTCTCCAAGAAGTCTTTACATGATTTTTACTATGCAGTTTAGTTGCCATGTTGTTTCTACTGTCTAACTCCCATTTCTCATTTCTCCCAGCACTGTGTCACTTCAGTGACAGTATCTTAGAATACCTGGCGAACTTGGACAAGGCCCCAGATCCCACAGTCAGGAAAGACACGTTCTCTAGTGAAATATGTGCTGCTTTTGACATCCTCTTCAATAATTGGTTACAAAGCAGGGAGTCTAAGGTAAGATCACGAGGTCAGATGTTTTGACCGACTATGCTGTATGGTTGGAATAAATTCATGTGTTCAATCAGCACGGAAATAAGTTGATTATGTGGAGAAGCTGAGGATATTTGACATTTTTACTTTTGATTATAAATATTAGAGGTGGGAGACCCCACGATACGATATTATCACATTACTTAACTCGCAATATGATATTATTGCGATTTTAAATCTATGCTAAGTTTTGTGATACGATAAATTGTGATTATCACGTTTTTTTTTAACTGCAAATTATGTCCATAAAGGTAAACTTTGTCAAAATACATTTAATCTAATAAAAAAGTCCTTAGTCTTTCACTTCAACCATTTTTATTGCTGACAAACTGTCTGTAATACAGTTTATTTTAACTTAACTGAATGAAAATATGTGAACTACTGTGCAATTGCAGTTAAAAAGTTTGATTTGTATTTTAAATTTGAATACAAAATATTGATATCTTGCAGATTTCAGGATCTTAGTAGCATACTCAAAACGCCATTTACAAGTTCATCATGCTATATCACAGAAGGCAGGGAACCTGTAATCATGGTTTGCTGGAAAGAAATTCACAACTTCAACTGAATATATAAACTAAAAACTTCAGACTACACTAGTAAATGCAACAAAACATGCAAACGCCATTTAGTTTTTAAAATTCCAAGTGTGCCACATTTTCAATTCATTTCTATGTACACAAATTAAGCTATCCCATGACATCCTGTCTTTGTGTGTGTGTGTGTGTTCTAGTTGAGGATAACAGTGGCTGAGGCACTGGGCTCTATGTGCCACCTGATGGCCAGTGATAAACTGGAGGAGCAAATTCCAAAACTCATTCCTACCATTGTGTCCTTGTACAAGAAAAACAGTGAGCACTACATCATTAGCAAGGTGGGTATGAGCTGCAGCATCACCGCTTGTTTCATCTAACTTCCAACAGCTTATTATTACTTGTGGTTTGGCATCATACATAAAAGAGTTAAATGCTGTTGTCTATTCTCTAGAGAAAACTCTGATTAGATGAATTGGAAAACCAGGTTTACTCATGTTGGCATGTGTTAACTCCATATTGGATGTACATATGGAGTTATTCATAACTTGTAGTCATTAATAGATTTACACGTTTGTCATCTTGTTAATACATCTGTGATCTTCCCCGTCAGTGTTTGTAGTTTAAAAAAGATTATACAGTAGACAAACTTCTAGAAGTTGACCCATTTTTTTCTTTTGATTCCAGAGTCTGTGCCAAGTGCTTGATGCATCTGTCAACATGGGCAGCAGAGTGCTGGAGACACAACTGGATAGTCTGCTCGTTGCACTTCATCAGCAGGTACTAAAATAAATACTGAAGCTTTAACCCTGACGTAAGCAGGTCAGTGACACATGAAACAATATAATTAATTCTAAATGTGAAATGGTGGAAAGTTGGAAAATATAGATGTTGGTCAGGAATCTTCAGCACTAGTTTAGAATATGTTTTTAAAATAAAGTAAGAACTTTGATGGAAAAAATGCACAGGGCTTGCCAGAACAGACACTGAGCAAACTGTGAGCATGAAAAACTTTCCAACACTACTACATGTTATTAACTGCCCCTGAATCTGTTGGGTCTGTTTTGGTTCCCAACGATTTGCGTAGCACTTTACAGGACTTACAATAATCTGTGACTAACTAGTCACAACCATGTTTATTCCTTGGTGTCACACGGACTATATGCTACTTTCTTTTAGTTGTGTCAAGTGACTGATAGAAAGTCACTGCAGTCAGATGTTTTCCTAATGTGACTCAGCAGTCTATTGGCCTGATGCCCTGACTGTTGCAACATTTTACCACAATGACTCTACTAATGGCTGGTGTGTGCTATATGATCCGGATTGCCTGAGTGTTACAGCACCAGTACGTTTCACAGTAGTTATAGCTGCCATTCCTATTTTATTGTGTCGTAACATCCTATAACTTCTGTTCTTAGTTTAACTACACCAAGTAGAAGACTGGTGTTATACATAAAACTTGTAGTGTTCTATGATAAGTCCACGTCTGTGTAATCAGCCACTCCTTTGGACAAACAATACTCACTGCAAACTGTATTTACCAGTTATTATTTTCCTCATTATTATTATTATTACTTCATGGATAAAGCAACTACTAATTGCATATATATAGAAAAATGTGTTTGTACTTCTTTGCAAGAAGCTACAGTTTTCTCTGAAACATCTTCAAGCTGAAATAAATAAAATCTGACTTTACTATTTATTTAAAAGAATATTTTAAATAGTGCAACAAATTATAATGGCCTAAAGGGTTGATAATAAATTGTTCAAAATATTCAGTTGAATCAAAAAGCAAATGCAACATCGTGTAACATTTCCTTTGGCTCCACCAGGTGTCTGCTCCTGTTGATTACAACAATCCTCCCACTGTCAAGAACCACAACGAGGTCCTGCGCTGCTTCAGTTTGCTCGGTACTGAAGCTCTTCACTTGATGCTCATATCTGTGTATCTGTATGTTAATTATTGTTTGTTGCTGGCGCTACATTAGATTGTGCAGATTTAGTTTTTTAAGGCTTTAATATGAGGTCTGTGATGATGAGATTAAGTGTGTGGTAATATTGACCAGCATCAGGCTTTTCTATCTGCTTTAGTTCTATGGAGTCACAAGAACGGTAATAAGATCAGCCATTATTTTGCCAAACTCAGTGTCTGCCACAAGATAATCACATTAACTGTGACAAATGGTCTACTTCTCTCTCACTCTCATCTGTCTTTCTTGTTATTTCCTGTGTTTTGTCCTTGATTTCGTATTTCTGTGACAATGTGTTATGTTCTCCACGTTTAAATTTCTTTTCTTCCTCTGCCACTCCTGTAGCTAACTCCTTCCCGGACCGACTGGTTATATTTGTTATTCAGAAGCTGGAAAACAGCAATGAGCGGAGCAGGATGGGATCCCTGGCTGTTCTTCGCCACCTCATCAATTCCACTAGTGAGGAAATACAGTCACATACACACTCTGCAGATAAAGTTACTACATTTCTCACATGGCATTAGGGGAATAGTTAAGTTTCTTCAGTGCCCAGAGTTATATCCCAGTATTATTTTGAATGTACGTGCAGTCATGTGAACTATATGTTTGTGCACATGTTGCAGCTTCCACAATGGAAAGTAAGAAGCTGCTTATTCTGGCCAGCATCAGACAACCGATGGCGGACCACAGCAACAAGGTAACACACACGCAGATACAGTACATAGTCTCTATAGGGCTTAAAACTGGCTCTTCTCTTAAAAAATCTTTTATAGTTTAGTTTTCATGAGGAAAAGAGGTTGTTGATTTTTTTTTAAAAACTCACTATGTGTCTGGCTCTGTTTCTGTCGCAGGTTAAGAAGCGTGTGGTCCAGGTTATCAGTGCGATGGCTCATCATGGCTACCTGGAGTTAGAGGGAGGGGAGTTATTGGTTCGCTTCATCGTTCAACACTGTGCCTTACCCGACACATATCAGGTAAGTTTATTTCTTATCAGTTCTGTTTAACTGGAAAATGCGTTTGTGTGTAAAATAGTAATCAGTAATAAACTAATAACAATGATATTAAACACATACAATTACATAATGTATACAGTAGTTGAGTTGAAAAGGGCACGTTATGAACTCATGGGTTATCAGTGCAGCGGGTGAAGTGGTGCACATGTGTAAATTGTCTACAGAAGCTGAAGACATTTATAACTCGCCACATTAAAAGAATTGCAGACAGAGCTTGTAAATAAAAATGATGCTCGTTTATTCCGCATCCTACATTTAGCAATGTGAAGGGACTGTTAAAGATATGAAAGGTAAAATACTGTAGGTATTTTGCTCTATGTCCTCAGCGAGGCCAAAGGCCCACCGATCCAGAGGAGGTGACTAATGAATCACTGAGGTCAATGTGTGACAGCACCCTTCATCTCCTGACAACCACTGTCGGTCAGCTTGCAGATGTACGTACAGTATCTACAGGTCTACCAGGCTGTCTGATTTGTTGGTAAATAATTCATGGATGGGCCCAAAGTGATTAAACTGATGGAATTGATCCATATTTGGGGTTAAATATATATATGTCTCTAGCATTTGTTGTCAACTAAATATATGTATTCTGTCGTTTGTAGGTGCTGTGGCCCAAGCTGTTGTATTATCTGACCCCCTCACAGTACAGCAATGCAACCGCCCCTCTGTGTAAGAGTCTGATTGTGCTGGGCAGCAAGAAGAAAACTAACAAGGAGCCCAGCTTCAACATTGACTTTACACAGGAAGGTAGGAGGAACAGAAGGTGTGAATTAGTATGGAAAAGGTAGCTTTAGAAATGATTAATTTTATTCAGTAAGATATGTCTTTTCTGTTTTCCCTCCAGTCAACCTGCCCTCTCCTCAAACTCTACTGATCAGACTGCTGGTAAGTACGATGAGCTAACATACTGCAGCAGCGTCATTATTAGCTACTTACTCCCAAGAATTTAGAGTACCAGGCTTAAAAAACATCCGGTCCAGTCAGAGACTGAAGCAACAGGTTGTTACTAATTGTAATTAATTCACTGAAAGAACTGACTTAGGCTAATCACTTATCATGCCCAATGTGAAGTGTTGAGGGATAGAAATGAAGGAAACGTTGCCCACTTGGGCTGCTGAAATAAGTAGAAGTAAAGTTATTTTTATTAAAATGTCAACTATCCTTAAATTTATTTCTCTATGCAATCTAAAACCTGTCTGTTTATCTACATGTGTCTTTGTCTTTCATTGTCGTGCACCAGATGAATGGAGCGTTCCCGTTCAGTAACAGAGGTCATGGAGCTCCATCCCTCTCACTCCTTCAGATCCTCGGTATAAACATTCACCCCAAAACAGAGGTTGTCTGGGAAGAAGAGATACCAGTTCTCCTGTCTATACTAGAAGGTATGGAGTTATAATATTTCTTGTGTATTCAGACCACTTGTACTGTAGATAATAATAACAAAGTAATATATTATATAATTATACATTTGTAGTGGTGTCTGTTTTCTCCACTGTAGTAGATTAGCCTCACTGTATGTTGTTGTTTTCAGAGTCAACACCAGAGAGGCTGGATAAGCAGCACTGGGGTGACAAAATGCTAAAGGTGAAGTTTTATATATGGATATTAAATTAATTTACATCATAATCTGCCATTGTATTATGTGAATAATACCGTAATGTGGAGTTGATAGATAAAGATTTTTTTTTCCTCATAAATATGACTAATTATTCCTGTTTAATTTTGCATTAAATGTCATGATCAGCTGCAGTAGACTAAATGATCTATTATTAGATCTGTTTATGTAGTAGATTTAGACTCTTTAGACAATACAGAGAAATGATGGCTGCTTTGTGTGTCTTGATGTAGAAGTGTGACTTGGTTTAGTGAAATGTCATTCTAAACGTGATACAAATTGTCTTTAGCTCTTGTCTAAAACCCTGGCTACTATTGATGACGATAAGTGGGTGTGTCAGTTGGCAGCTGAGGCAACACGATATCTCTCCACGTACAACAACGCTCTAGAGGAGAAGGTAAGCGCTGTCAGCTGCTGTATTTCACCCACAAATGAAGAGTGGGCTGATTGCAGTGATGCATAGAGTGCATACACAGAAAGGTTGACATGTGAAAATGAAGCATCGCACATGTATGATAATAATAATTTGCACTTTCCCCCTCTTTAGAGTTTTCTGTATCAGTATATAGGAGTGACACTCCAGCAGTGCTTCAATAAGGAGGCTGTTAAAAAACAACTGCAAGAAGTCCTTCTCACTGCCCGCCACGCTGACGCCGTCGAAAGAGAGGTACTTTCAGAAATAGCGGTGTCTGATGGTGAATTCTTTGGTGCTGTTTTCCCAAACCTAGACAGGATGATGGTCTATTTTTAATTTTCTATTGTTTCCTTCTGTCTGTATTTATCAGGGAGTTGCAATGGGCGTTGGTCTGTGTGCCAATAGCCATTTGGAGGGAACCCTAGCCAAACTAGAGGAGTTTGGCAAATCAGACGCCTTCAAGAAGTCACCGAGCATCTTCAACCTGCTCAAAGTACAAAGACTTATTATGATGCATATTAAATGGAGGTTTCTTCATTTATGCATTAATATATGTGTTGTAAAATGAGCTTCAGTCTCCGTCTCTCATTCCTTTTCTTTCTTCAGGAGCGTAATGATGTTGAGGTAGAGAAGGTGAAAAGCACATTGATCCTGTGTTATGGGCATGTGGCTCTGAACGCACCACCAGAAAAGATACTGAACCGCATTGATCAAGACATCCTTAACTGCATCAGTAAACACTTCAATACCAAGGTAAAGTAAAATGATAAAGCAGGAATCTCTTTTTTTTATTTAATTATGATGGGAGTGATGAGTGTAACAATGACACTCGACATTTCTGGTTGATTTATCAGAATATGAGACATAAAACTTTGCAGGTAAGGAGACTTATTTTCCTGTGAGCTCACATCTTTATCACCTCTATTTCATACAGGTTCTGGGGATAAAAGTAGAGACAAAGGTATTGTCACGGGAGTACAAGGATTGTTTTTCTTTGTTTTCTTTTATACTGGCTAGTTAACGTTTCCTGTTTCCTCTCTTTCATTTTGCTCGCCTTCCTCAGTCTTAAACATTTTCCCTCAGTTCTGCACACTTCTGGTGATCTTGTCACTAAAACTTTATTCTTTAAGTAGAAAAACAAAAATCTTGATACAGTAAAGCAACTTTTTCTTTGAGCTTTTACTTGGCAGTATCTTTTATATTTCACCTTAGTAGAGCGCAAAATTTTAGATCATGAATGATCCACCATTTAAATAAATCTAATGTGGTGGTGTATTTATCTTAAAGCATAGTTTGAGGATGGTGTTTTACAATTTAGCGACTGAAATAAGCGACTGAATGTGCAAATCACTGTTATAGCCTGCAGGGAGTAAACGTTTGTTACATTTTGGTTGTTTATCACAGCACTTCATTAATGTAAAACCAGAAAGATGTTGGAAACACTTCACTGTTTCCACCATTGTATTTAAAGTGCTATGACTTTTTAAAGCAGCTGTGAGTCCACCAAAACCTCATTGTTTTGCTCTGTAAAACATGTTTTCAAAATGTCTTTTTGCAACTTTATTACCTGATAGTTTCTGTGTCTCTATGATCTGCACTGAGATTTAACTCATCCTTTTTTTCTTTGACGGCATTTTGGTGGATTGCTCTTTAAATGCTAATCAATGACTCACCCTCAGCGTTAAATGACTTTTGTAACTATTTGCTTTTTCCTAACAGCTCTTCATGTCTTTAGGCCTCGAGCTCTACTGTCACTTCTTATCCTTAAATCTGCTGGTGGTCCCATGTTGGACAAAACGCCTCTAATCTAATCACGCAACTCTGATTTCAAACTTCTCTCCATCCATAGGAATGGAGGATCAATCTACAATATCACTGTTGGATTGATTAGATTGATTGATGGCCTGACCTGTCTGATTGATTTTTTATCGGTAGAACGATTTTGGATTGTTGCAGTGCTTCTTCTTGTTTATGTACCTGTAGCAGATTTATCATTTTTTTTCTCTTATATGTCTTTGTGTGTCTCGTGTCTGTCTATATTTTGTCCACCTGCATTTGTGTGTATGTATTGCCCTAATTCAGGACCTGACTATGAAACTGAGTTTGATCCAGAGCGTTGGCCTCATAGCCAAAGCCATTAGTGAGTGTGTAAAGAGGCAAGGCTTCATCTTCTCTCGCAAACAGGAGCTCATAACTGTTATGCTGGTCAGTATGTAAAGCTTTCAAAATCCTTTATAGAGGTCTTATTGAAACAGTTATTATCCAATCTCTCTGACTGCTGTTATCTCTTTATGCTGGTCAGGATTTCATCAAGGCAGAGCCAGCTGATTCACTGAGGACGCCTGTGCGCCATCTTGTGATGACCACTTGTGCCAACTTAATGTATCCTTCACTTCCATAAAACAACACTCAGATATATCGAGATATTTTCACACTTGAGCTGATTAATGATGACAGATCTGTTCAATAGGTTGAATTCTTTATTCATAATAACACATTTATTATTTTGATTATATTAGGATCCTTCATTGTGGGATCACTATGATTTCCTCTGATAAAAGTGGCAACTTAAAGATCAGAACACTAATAGAAGCCAACCCTGAAACCCTGAAATGATTTAAAATGAAAAAAACAAAACAATGTGTGATGTCTGTGTTCTTCCGTTTCCCGGTGGTTAATCTTTGACCTTTAGTGCTTCAGGCCCCTGGACCCTGCACTGGGTGAGAACGAGAGCTTTGACTTGCTGAAGGTGTGTGTGAACGGTGTGTTCTCTCTACCACCTGAGACGTACAGCCCAGAGAAAACGAAAGATGAGGAGATACTGGACCCCAAGCAGAGAAAGGTGAAATAAAGCAAACCGAGACGCACACTGTTCCTTCTGCTATACACATAGACTATACATTGTCTTGTGCAGCCGCCAATCTTTCCAAACACCATCCCTTAAACATGGGCAGTGTTCTAGTTCTTCTGGTGGTCATTATCAATGATTCTTCTTAAATAGAAATACACACAAACCTTTGTCTTGACACATCAAACACATAAATGTGACCATTTCCAGACACTGCTGTGTTATTAAACAGGTTCTGGTAAATGTGTACAGGTGTTGTACAAAGACACGTTGACAGCGCTGCAGGAGCTGCTGAAGAGTGTACTGGCCAGGGAGCCCACACCTGATGGCCTGCAAAGTGTCTTCAAGGTGAAGCCTGGTGTTTTAAATGAGTCAGCTGCTGGTCAGCTTAATCCAAGAAGTGTTTATGTTTTTTTGTTATCCTGTTGTCTGAGGCCATTTTATTTAGCATTAAAGAACAACTACTTTATTAGTTTTACCATATATCAGGAAGTAACTTTTCTGTGTATTGTACAGAATCTCTGTGTGGTCTGACTTGTGGTCTATGTTAATACAGCACATTGAATCCTGGTTGAGCTCCTCACAGGACCACGAAAGAGAGAGAGCAGTCACAGCTACTGCTCACATACTGGCTTACTACCTGGATAACCTGACTGTCAAGGTACACACACACATTTTTTTTTTTTCTTGTCTTGTTGACTTCCTGATATCCTCGCTTGATGTTAAACCTTGACATTGTGTGTGACTTTCTTTTTGTGCATGTTTGTGTAGAACATGGTATCTTTCCACAACCTTGGAGCTATGTTAGGTCGACTGTCTCCACGATGTTCTGACCCTCACCCTACTGTACGCACTGCTGCTATTGACTGTATATACACACTGCTTTATATACAGCTAAGATATGAAGGTACAGACACATGGAGCACATTTTACCTACATCACTGTTTCAGGAGAAAATGTTATTTTATGACTATGAGTTTTTTTGTTTGTGTGTGTTTAGGTTTTTCTCTAGGCTATGAGGATGAAGCTGTGGACAGTCTGTTGCCCCTAAAAGAAAAACTAGAAAACCCTGACCACTCAGTTCTCTATAAGACCTGCGCTGACCTCACCAAGGTATCTGTAATCTGTACCACTCAGCAAGGCACTAAAATTAAACTGCGCCACTGTGACGCTCTAATCTAAAACGTGTTCAAGCGGTTCACGTTGTTTGTATATGTCATGGTATCAGCCAGTTTAACAAATACAACTCTGTGTACCCACTATTCCTGCGTGCATGTCAGGTGATGAGTAAACGCCTGCCTCAGCAGCAGCTGACGACGGTGGTGTTCATGTTGTTTGAAGGGCTGGTCGACAGTCAGACAAACTGCTGCAGAGCTTCATCTGTCATCCTAAATACTCTGCTGAAGAACAGAGGAGGGGGCCTACAGGAGCTGGTAAAGCCTGAACACACACATACACACAGCATTTCTTTAATGCACAGAATTTGATAATTATATAGATATCAATGATGGGAAACTCACTCTGTTCTGGATTATTAACAGACCGTCTGTGTCTGTGATGTATGGTTTGTATTTTAGGTCCCAGAGATGCTGGAAGTGCTTCATGTGCGTCTGCAGAGCATCACAGAGGAGCAGGTAGGATGTTAGTCTAGCAACATTCAGCATTTATTATTTGATAACAGTCTTATTTTGTTATTATAGGTAATCAAGACACACTGCAGATCTGTCTTAGCTATTTTTTTCTCAAGTAACTTCTACTATTAATACCAATTTTACTTAAAGACTGTTAAATACAAAGGATTGTTTTCTTTGCTGCTGTGTTTAGGTGAGAGTGGCAGTGGGACAGACAGTACTAATCCTGGCGTCTCAGCATCTACAGATTGTTATTAATACACTAGTTAACCAACCACTTCCTTATGACAGGTATGTATACAATACCGATAAATACATAAACTGCATCAATATGGCTTCTAAATATTTCATTAAATAAAATAACTTGCCTTACTGCCAGTTACAGTAAGTACACTGTTTCTCTGACCCTTATGGATTTCTCTGTGCAGCTGGACCAGTGAGATGTGGATGGCCTTGGGAGCAGATTCCATTGTAGCCAAGCAAATTATAGAGATGGTGATGGAGAAGCTTGTCATCATGGCACCCTATGTAGACAAGAAGGAGTCAATGATAAGAGGAGGAACAACAAAGGTGGCCACCAATCAGCCACTGGCTGTAAGTCACAAACACTTAACAGACATGTTTCTAAAGTTATCCTCCATACCAAACAGAAATCAGTACAGTCTGTGTTTGTTTGTTTTCTCAGATGACATGTGGGCTCAAAGAGCTGTTATTAAATGGTCCCAGTCAGGAGCCAGCAGTCAGTCTGTTTCCTCAGCTCTTCTCCTGTCTCACAGTCAGACTGGGAGCCAGTGTCGGTGTCTCACCACCCAAGGACAGCAACACTAAACAGGCTGCCAATGTCCACGTAGCAGGGTGGGCATCTTTGTCTTTTTTAATATAGTAAAATATTTTACATAAGTTGTACAAATCCTTCTTTTCTGTTCCAGGGTAGCAGCTGATGCTCTGAGAATCTTATTGGCACGAGCCCAGTTAGATGAGGTGATGAAAAGACTGGATGAGGATAACGCCTGGGACGCAATGAGGGAACCAAATACACACATTCATGGAGTTACACTATTAGCAAGGTACACTGTACTGTACCTCTCATGTAGTTGCTATTTTGTTCTCACTCATGCTCTAAATAAGTATTTATTTTGTGTTTAGTGTGTATTTGATTATGTCGTCTATAGTGCGATGGCCAAACATGCTGGTCCCAGGTTGCCAGCCATCGTTGAGTGTCTGTGTCCGTCACTGAACAACATCTATGAATGCCAGAGAATCACTGTCACCGCCTTTTTCTCTGAGGTGATACCTATTAAACAATTTATTATATTCATTCATTCATTTTTCTGGAGCCCAGTGTTTCAATTATCTGAGTCAAGTAAACAATCATGGCTACATCTCTTATCATTGTGTCAATTAGTAATAACTTTTTATCTGCCTAATCACCATTTGGGTTACATACTATATGAAGCAGGATACATGCCATCAAATTATGAGCAGTAATGATCACATTTATTGACTTGCAGGTGGAGAGCATGGATAACATGTGTTTTTATATCTCTGTTGTTTCCTGAGTCCAGCTATTAAATCATCACGTGGTGACAGAGTTAATGTTGATAGATGTGTTGATGAACAACATGATGGAGAGGATATCAGATCCCTCTTGCACCGTGCGTATGTTGGCTGTGCGAGGGCTGGGCAACATAGCTGTGGGATCACCTGAGAAGGTACAAAACCCATGTACATAACACAAGAGCACACACACACTATATGTGCTACTTTACTGTAACTACTGTAGCTATTAGATCACTCACAGCTTTTTCCCTCTCGATTCCCCCCTACCAGGTGAATAAATATGCCAAGGAGCTTCTGGCAGCTATGAGTTCTGGCATGGAGGAGAGGGACGATCCAGGTAAGTTGAAAGAAAAATTATTTCCCCTGGGGTAAAGTAATGTTACAGTGATTCCTAAAACATGCACTTCGTGGCTTGGGTTACTACAACACATTCACATACAAAGTGTTCAGCCACTTATCTTGGATTGGATTGCCATTGGTATAAACGTTGCTTTTTTAAATGTCTTTATCTTGTTGCAGGTAAGCTGATTACTCTCGAGGCCATGTCCGGTCTGTCTAAAGTTTTGCTCCATCTGGACAAGAAGAATGTCCACTTACTAGTCGTCTACATTTTTATGAAGATTAAACCATTCTTGGAAAGTGTAAGTTTCTTTTTAACCTTTCAACATGTGCTGTGATTAAACAGTATATATTGAAAACACATATATAAACTCATATATATAACACCCATACTATCTTCTGGCTTGGTACTAAACCAGGAGAATGATGAGATCCGCTGTGCTTCTATCTATCTAATGGGAAACTTGTCAAAGTTTGGCTCAGGAGAGCAAGTGTTCAAAGACCAGATCCACAGCATTCTGGTCAGCCTGCTGTTACACCTGGCTGACCCAAACCCTCAGGTGGTTAAGGTACGAACTGCGGAGATACACAAACATTTAAAACTTTCAAAGTACAAATTGCTCAGTTGTTTTTACATACATGACTTTGTGTGTGTGTGTGTGTGTGTGTGTGTGTGTGTGTGTGTGTGTGTGTGTGTGTGTGTGTGTGTGTGTGTGT
>JAUYWH010000008.1:16886687-16900522 GCA_034779795.1 Ctenopoma multispine | reverse complement strand
TGTGTGTGTGTGTGTGTGTGTGTGTGTGTGTGTGTGTGTGTGTGTGTGTGTGTGTGTGTGTGTGTGTGTGTTCAGGCGTGCAAGTATGCAATGCGCGTGTGTGCTCCTGTGGTGGGATCAGAGCAGATCACTGCCATGTTTCAGAACCACCTCCATGATGACAAGAGCCTGCACTACGGAGAGTTCATCAATGACCTCACCAAGTACCTGGTGAGATGCATTTGTAAACATAAGTACAACTACATAGTTTATAGTATCTTGGTTGCTTGAGCAGCTGCCATTGTAGCAACTTGCTGTTTATCTTTACATGGCATGAGCAGGAGCAGATTATTGATGACACAGCAGAGCCAGTAGGTCAGGACATGAAAAAGTATCATGGATACTGGGTTTTAATAGGAGTGCTCACCCAACCATTAGTACGTTTAACTGACTAACAATTGATACTGTTAAACTAGTTAAAGGGAGATTGTTGCACATGTTTAATGGTGGCTGCATGTTTTGTGGTTTCTAGATCCAGGATTTTTCAGGCATGCTGAATTTCTACCACATATCAGTCATCCAGTTCTTCAAGAGCAACTGGCCCGAGGTCAGAGCAGGAGCTGCCATGTTTATAGGTATAGATACCACAATTACTACTGCTGTATTATTTTGACCACAACCTCACAGCCTTATTGCAATACAGCCGTCTGTCTCTCATACCATATAGTGTGCAAATAAAATGTTATAACCTGATCATAAGGTGTGTGTGTTTCATCAGGGTTTCTGCTCAGGAATCTTCCAGAGGAGCATTTCTCCCACCTCAACATGGGCACCATCACTAAAGGTGATGCAATTTACAGCTTTTATTTTATTTGTAAATTAAAACTCTTTCTGTTTGTTCACTTTGTTTTTGACATGTATCTGTGTGTGTGTGTGTCTGTGTGCGTTTTTCTGTAGGTTTAGTGATGCTCCTTCAAGATCCAGACCCTGTGGTGAGAGTGAAGGCTGCTGAGGCCATGGGACATTTCCACTGACACACAGACAACAGCTTACACACAAATATCAGTCACAAATGGTACAGTATAGGTCAGTATATAGTATATATAGTATAGTATAGCTACATACATGACAAAAAAAGTGTATTTATGATTTGGGCCTGTGTTTGCAACATGAGGTGCCCCCCATTTAAATGTGCAGTTATTTAAACATTATTTAAATAATGCGACTGCATCCTTCATTAAAGCAAGAACAGGGACCAAAACAGGAAAAAGTTCTAAGCCAGAAAACAAACAGAAACAAATCTTATTTACCAACGTTACAAAATCATATAGACGCACTGATCCACACACAAACCTGCACATGCACAAACATTTACCGTTAGCGGCTTTGATTAGCTTCTTTTGACACTTGATTATGGCACTTGAAAGAAAGTGTTAATTGTTAACTTTGTTTGAGTGACCAAAGACTGTGTTGCTCTTTCCAGACAGACGTCTGTCAGTGCGACAACACCTGAGATATACTGTGCTCTATCAGTGAAATATGCCATGCGTTTAGACATTACCAATGCAGACGGTACAAATGTTTAAACTTGAGTGAAATGTTTTTTAGAATAAATATAGTTTCTTCAAATATGATGTGGAAATGGTGACAGTAATACATATTTAAAGTACGATATAGTACATATTTAAATATACGACTGAAATATTTGATATGGCTCTGGCTCGTAGCTGATGTGTTTGTACAGTCTTACCAGCATTTTGTGATAGTGTTTGTGGATTTAAGTTTTAGTTTCAGACAGTTTCTGTGTTAGAGGTAGTTTTAGTGCCCTGAAGACCCTCCCTCTGACCCACCTGTTATCCTTCAGTCTGCTCTGAACTTTATCCCTACTCTCCATGAAGATCCAGTGAAACACTTTAGATACGTTAGATGTGCAGTAGTAACATTTATGTGATGTCGAATATAGAAATACATATAACTCTAAATGCACAAGAACTACAAGAGGACTTAAATATGTTTTCAGGTTTATAACTGTGGCTGGAATATGTAATTAAAAGAACCAGGAGGGTCGTCCTGTAGTTTCATCGCTGTGTCCAGTTGTCCAGATCATCTACATGTAGATTACATCAAATCAGCAGGAAATAACAAACCAACAACTGCTTTCACAGCAGAACATGTGATTATTCTTAATCCTGCTGTTGGAGCTGTAGTTAACACACGAACCAGCAGGTTTCAGACCAGCCTCCTATGACTTAATAGATTTATTCCAAGCTCCACTTTTGTTCCCAAGCCACGATGAAGCCATATGTAAATCACTGCCACCACTTGTGCTGATTAGCCACAAAGTACCCTTCCTGGTGTAAATTTCCATTTAATTTCACCTTCGATCATAAACACAGCAGCCAAATGACATAAGTTTATAATTGTTCATACATCTTTTATTTCATGTTTTACACATCAATTTATGAACCAGCCAAATTAAACCACAACCAGTGTTGCTGGGTACAACCGACTAGCCGTGTAGCCATGCTCAGTGAGTGCCAAATGTAAATTGATATCCTATATTATAATAGGACTATATATTATCTTAATGATTTCAAATGCACTTAATGTTTCATTATTCCATTCAGTGTTTGGGTTTGTAGTTTTAGGGTACAGTTCGGGTCTAAATGTGTGTATGAGCGATTCATTATGTGAGGCTGCCTGTACATGTAATCTCAGATTTAATTTCTCCAAATTAATTCACCAATAGGCCAACAAGGTGGGGAGCAAACCGATCCATATTGTCCAAAATGTTTATGTCTGCGTTCTTATGTATCCGTTAAACTTTTAAGTTCTTAAGCCACTTTCCTTCACGAGTCAAGTGGAGAACATTTTTGTTTTTGGGGTCTGGTTTTTGGTTATGATGCAGCTTTGTGGGTATAAAACTAGTGAATCTCACTTTAATGGTTAATATAATTAAATATGTGGCTGCTCAGATCTGTATTTGTTGTCTTAGATCTACACAAACAAAGACTCATTTCTTCCAGCACTTTCCAACACTATCTCTTGGTTTTTGGGCAGCCGTTTCCAAACTCTGTCCTAAAGCCCCCCCTGCCCTATGCCCTGCTGATTATGTGGATCAGGTGTCTTCAGTCAATCAGAAGCTGAAAGATACCAGTTCTCCTTTTCTTCCCCAACTTCACACTCATCTGAGACGGTATCTTCCACCTTCTGGAAGACTGAACCCACGTGATCCAGTTAATCAGTGGGTTGGGTAGGGATAGCTGCAAAACAAGCAGGGCCTGAGGACTGGGTTTGGGAACCACTGGTTTACGGTTAATGGTGAATAGTAAATATAATTTCAAATGATGTTATAAACTTTATATCATTGTTATGATTTTTCATGTCATCTACCTGTTTTTTTAACATGTTATTAATGAATGTCTCATTAAGTTTGTGGAGGTGCAGTTTGACTGTTTTAACGTGTTAAAGCGTGAATGTGTACATGTCACTTTTCATATGTTACTGGACCAGAAGAAAGAGTGAATGATGGCAATCAGTGTATTTAAAATGAAGAAATAAACAAGCCAATTAAAACATGTCTTGTGATTTATTATAATTAATAATTATGTCTTTTGTTACATTATTATATATCCTGTATTAAACTGTTAAATTTTCTGAATGTTAATCCTGCTTTTGACTGATTCAAAGAGACCTGCAGACCAATGTTTTTTTTCTGATCAATTCTCAGTTTTATAGTGTTTTATAGAAATGATCAGATTGGTGCATATTTGCTAAATTGAATGTGCAATATCAGTGCACTTTGCTCTTCGCCCGCACGGGTGCAGTAACAACCTGGGTCTAGTGATCCCACAGTAAAGACACTAAAGACATCATTCAACCTCTTGATGTCAGAGGTCTAATTACTCTGATGACACACTAACAGATCTAATGTCATGTCAGAGTGTTCCTCTGTTTATCTCAGGGACTGTCTGGCTTAAAGCAACAACGGAGCAGATTTGACATAACTTAGTTCAAACAACCTGGTAGTGTTAACCTATTATAAAAGTTAACACTACCAGGATAAAGCATGTTTTCATCACTACTTCTTGTTATGTTTGTTAGTTTTTTCTCCGTGTTGTACCAGCATAAAAATGTTCTTGTCATGTTTGGGAATTGATCATTTGCACAATGTCAGGTTGAACCTAATGATCCCTCTGTCATGACTATTATGAGATAATGAGCAGTTTTCAATTGTTCTCTCTTTGTTAGAGCATCTGTGTGTATAGGAACTGCTCGAGTTATGGTGTGTGCAAGACCTGTGTGTGTGTGTGTGTGTGTGTGTGTGTGTGTGTGTGTAAAAACAGGATAATAACATTAACAGATGTCGTTTTTCAAGCTGTAATACTAGCTCTTGTCTTTTTGAGAGACCGCTGGTTTGTCTGCCTCACACGTCTACATACTGTGTGTTCATTGTGTGAAGTGTTATCTGCATATATTAGTACATCATCTTGTGACACATGCAGCTGCTATAACAAATACTAAAATGAGAAATCTTCACACACTTTTTTTTGTGTGTGAAGATGTAAGTGTGTCCCTCGAGACAAATCTGTCCAGGCTTGACAGGTAAGCTGGGCTGTGTGTGTATGTGTCTGAGATATGTGTGGACAACATGCAGCAGGAAGTCTGTGTGAAGGCAGTACAATTTTATTCATAAAGTAATGTATCGTTTCTTCATTTCCACTTAGTGATGGATAAATCAAGGCTGTATTTGATAGACTTTAAATAAACACAGCAGAACAGTCTTTGTTCTCTCACGTTTTTTTTTTCTTCAGAAACTCATACACACATACTGTACAAACTTAATATGCATTTAAAAACATCTCGTATATGATCTTCTTTTCTGGAAACACATCTTTGTATTTCAAAACTAAAAGCTATATTTTATTGTATTTTCTCAACTACTGGGTGCGTTCACGTTTATCTTCAGTGGCTTGGCTGAAACCCTTCACTTTCACTTGATGTCCTGGACAGGGTATAAACCAGCTCATTATTCAGTATGGTGCTAATCCTGAAAAAAAAAACAGGATGCTAATAATAGACAATAATTATATTGTCCTGGCTTTCACTGAATCTCGGAAATCCTGGTGAAATGCACCAAATGCTCATGTGGAAGGACACCAACAACATTACATTACCTCAAACAAATGCATTTGCATTACTTGCTGACATCTGAGGATTTATTTATTTTGAAGTGTATTGAATGTGAAAATTGGTAAAAACATGATAATCATTACAGAGAGTTAACCTTTAAAAAGAAAAGAACAGAAACACTTCTCAACACGTGTAATCCTGATTTTTAATGCATCTGCCACTGAAGTCCATTATGTAATAGTAGCAAGAGCCACAAGCATCTCGCATAGATAACAGCTTGTGCTTTTCAAAACGGATTTTTTGCTTTTCACACTGCACATTTGGAGCCCAGGGTTACTCTCAGCAGGCAGGATCAGAGGTGAGAAGGTGATGTTGTTTTATATTTGTTGATCAAATTTTTCTTCCATTCCAGAGATGTTATAATGTTAACCTCTGCTAGAGTTTAATATTGTATCACTCTGTTTTTTTTTTGTTGCAGATCATGGATTTGCTCTTCTGTTACGTCACAGCTGTGTAAAGTGGTGAATTGCAGCTCCGCAGTTAGCTGTGTGGTTTGAGGTACTGTACCTGTCACAAGTTTACCTCATTAAACACAGATACAGGGCAGATACGGATACATTACGTTAGCAGAGATGTTTTTGCACTAATTGAAGCAACACAAAACTGAGTCCTTAGGAATTATGTTTAAAGTAAGATTTAAAATGTATTTTTTGTTTACTACAATTCCCAGTGGTTTTAGTTAAGTAGTGTTGTTGTTATTTGTGTTGTTAAGTGTATATATCTTTGTAATACACCCTCACTAGGAGCAAATAGACTTTGAACTTATTTGCCACAGGCTGTGTAGGTCAGAATAAACTGAAAGATGGTCTAACACTTGCTAATTCTTGGGTTTGGTCTTTTCACAGAATGTCAACAATACTGAAAATCACCAGCATGATCCATTAAATGTGGTGCTCGAATGTCATGCTAACATAATGTTGACTGGAAAGGGCTCCTTAGTTCAGCACGGAGACTCAGGATTCACAGAGTTCACAGATTGCAGGATGTGCCCTTTTGTTAAATTAGTATAATATAATGTTAAACTCGCTGTAGAATCCAGACGAGCCAGCCCTGGGTCACAGTAAGTGCAGTGTGAAAAAGGTTCATTATTTTTGTGGGATTTTATTGGTGGTGTAGTGGGTTATAATGCCTTTAGGAGGAGTATTCATACTCCTCTGCACTGCGTCGTCCAAAGTCCATCCAGCCGAGGTAATCTCTGTCTTTTATCCTGTGGCCAGGGGCTAGACCACTGGCTCTGCTGGTGAGAGATGATCGAGTCTGGTATGATGATCCTGGAGGAGACAGACGTAGAAAGGGTGTGACACACGTTTCATTTCTGATGACGTGATGAGAAGAAGAAGATGGTTTTCTGCTTGACCAAAACATGATTGCAGTGCACATTTTTCTACTTAAACTGACTGTTAACAATATGTACAACCTCCAGTACAATTCACCAATTAAGTAAAGTAAGTCATGCTGACTTGTTCTGTTTCTATTCCTGTCTTTGACCAGTCAGCTCAGCAGGTCTCCCAGTCACACAGAGTCGGTTTGAAAGACAAACAGAGATTCACAGTGACAGAGGGAGCAGAGAATGGGGTCAGGATGGAGGGAGATGAAGGAAGCATAGAGGAAGCAGGGAGAAGGGTGGGAAAAGGAGGCAGCAAAAATGGAAAACACAGAAGGAGAGAACAAGGAGGAGGGATGGAAAGATGGTGCAAGGAGAGAGGAAGCAAGAGGGAGGTGGGAAATGCCAGATGGTGGGACTCAAACACAGCAGGAGTGACAGCAGACTACAAAAATGATGCAGCCAGGAGCTAAAATAAGAAGAGAGGAATGATCTGTGTGTAATGAGATGATGAAAGGGAAATATCCAGACAGTTTTTCCTTTCTTCGCACAGGCTCACCTTTCCTAGAGATGAGTCTGGCCAGTAGCTGGCTCAGGCTGTTTCGAGCGTCCGCGTCCTCCTGGGGTTGATTGTAGTTGGTGAGCTGCCCAGTGGGGGGCGCTGGAGCTGAGCGCGCCTGGCGAGAGTGGTTGGGCGAGGGAGGAGGTGCGACGTCTAACACAAGAGCCTCACCCTCAGATCTCTGAAACTGGAGATTATGGAAGAAAAGAAAGACAAAGATAAGTTAAAAATATAATTTCTAACTCTGTATTGTAAGTTGATACTGATTTTAGGGCAAAAAAAACTCTGTGTTGCATTTCTGCATGTGTCTTACCACTGACTGTGAGGGGAGACTGAAGGAACCACTGGACAAAGCAGCCAGGAGAACACATGCAAAGATACCTACATTCATGACTGGAGGAAGAGAGAGAAGTGGACAGAAAAATGATTAAGTTAGTAAAAATCCTCTTCACCTAATGGGGTCATTTTCCTGTTTGATCACTTGTTCTTGACTGTGTCTCTGCTACCCTCAGTTCTCGTTTACTGTCTCACATCAGCTCGTTAAATATGTGCTTCTGAGGGGGAATAAATCACAGATAATGTGGCGTTTGCAGAAAGCAGCAATAAATCATTTTCAAAGATTAACCTCTGATGGTTCAGCTGGAACCAAAGCTTTCGTACACACTCCCTCACTTAGGCACAGTGTGGAAGCATGTTATGATATTTAACACATATAGTACATACTGTGCACACAAGCACAATCGGTGTGTGGAGATGTTGCGATGAATGTGCACTGTCAGCATTAACAGAATCCCAAAAGAAACCCATGAGTTATGTCTAAATCCTCATTTTGCTCCATGTGCTGTTTTTTTTTTAAGGTTCACGTGAGAGTTCATATTGACATGACAGCACTGAGTGAATCTGTTACATAAACTGATCCTTTCTTTGTTTACTCACTCACTCACTCACATAACTGTGCTGAAACAAATTGGTAAAAGAAAAACAAAATACTTGAAGGGAGTCTAAACTGCATCTTCTTTGCAGCTCTAAAAAGCGTGAAATCAAATCTTGATTTAATATTTTTTCTCTTTGACAAAGCGACTCTACAGTGTGAGGAAAATGTGCAAAAGGCACGATCTCAGAAAAACAAAAGCACAATATTGGTTGTGGTAAGTGATGCTCTGTGCCAGAACATCCAGAGTAAAGTGTCCAATTAGCTGAAACCAACAGCAGCGTTTGCTGAGAGGCTTTCAATCTCTAATGATTCTCAGTGTTCCTCTCACAGTGGCATCTCACGTCTCTCAATTTCTTCAGCATCTTTACTCAGTTTCTCCCGTTTTTTCCTTCTGCATGTTTGACTCTGGTTGCCTCTGTGTTATAATGGAGAAGAGCCATCTACTTCCACATACAACAACTTCCCTGGAAAGTGGTATATGATGAACTGTAAAACCCTCTCTCCTGAGGATACCCAGAATCATCACACATGCATGTGATGCTTACATACATTAACTACTTTCTTCACCAACAGGACAAACATATAATGCAACATTTTGAAATGTAGTTTTAGATCAAATAAATCACTTCAACTCGATACAACATTTAAATAATTTTTGTTTAAACTGACACAGTGGTGGAGTAAACAGTCATTATTTTGATGCTAATATAATTCCTGTTAGCAGCTTGTCTCTCATTTATTATTCAATGGACTGGTAATGATGAGGTATTTTAATGTGCGTGAAAGCCCTCTCCTCTCCTCTCCTCTCCTCTCCTCTCCTCTCCTCTCCTCTCCTCAGAAAAAAACATAAAAATTAAAAAAATTTAAGTTTTCTCCTTTTATACACAAATGTGAAATAGTCTGCTATTCAGCTAGTCAGCTATACTGTGTGTTCTCAGATATGCCTTTGTAAATAATCCTGTTGTTAATTTCTACTCATTGTTTTTCATTATTAATGTTACATATTCTATTATTAACATTATTAATGGTTCTATACATATATTATTTGTTCTACATGTTTACATTCCCATAAAGTTTAAAATTTATTTAAATGTTTAATTAATAAAAAAAAAATTATGGATTTGAATTCAAATTAAATGAGCTACATTTTTAAATTGATAACCTCGTCAGGTGAAATACAGATTTCTGATGTTAAGAACAATTAAAAAAACTTAATCTCAAATTCACTCAAATTATTTTTGTCTGAATAATGTGTGATAAATTCATATGTACAGTGGTGTATCAGACAAAAAAAGATAATAACAAAGGACCAAATTTCTGAATGAGGTTTCTATTCTTACCTGCAGTTGGCAGTTGGACCAGGAGATGATGAGTCTGAAGATGCTGAGCTTTGCTCTACCAGTGTTGAGGCTGTGAGTGTGTGAGAGAGAGGTGAGCGTGTTTTATACCGACACACAGGAAGAAGGAGGGACCTTGGCGCAGGGGAGGAGCTGGCGCAGAAACCCATGCTACTGACGCAACTGAAAACGCAAATGTGCACACATACAGACACACACATGAAGATGTGCACATACTAAACAAAGTGAAAAAGAGTTTGAACAAAGGTGGTAGCTGTTGTCTTTTTACTTATCATTGTAAGAAACAAAATACACGATTTTGGTTTGTCTGAATCAGTTTGTAGTGGAGAGAAGCTGAAAGGTGCTTCAACAGTGAGTTGAGTGTATTGCTATGTGTTTGAGCGTTTCAGTGGGCCACACACACACACACACACACACACAGACACACACACTGACACATACCTGATGAGGTGGGAGGGTTGTGGAGAAGCTTGGATAGAAAGAAAGAAAATGAAGTACAATGAGGGAAAAGAATGATTGTGAATTAGTATTGTGTATTATTATATGTACTGTACATGTACTGTACAGAGACATATGGTGTATGCAGCACATTTCCAGCTCCACCAGTGTGTTTGCATCTTTCTTTCTAATAGCAACATGTAGTTCACTGCCACTCCAATTTCAGCCAGGGCAAAAATGACTTCTGCTGATCAGAAACCAGAAGCATTGTTTCGGTATGACAAGCCACTGCAGTTTCTTAAAAAATAATCTGTGGTATTTTATTTTCTTTGTACCACCAAAGATCACTGATGGAGTTCTCACAAAATCCAAATCCAAAGTGGGTCACAATGTAATTCTCAGACTATCAGTAAAGCTTTATTGTGTCTGATGCAGGTGCTGCCACCGGCATTTCAAAAGAAAAATGCTGCTGATGAACATCACACAGAAATTACTTGAAATTACTTTCAGCCTGAAAACATGTTCAAGGATGTGTCAGTTTAGTCAACAGAACAATTGAAAACTCAGTTGTTAGCTTTTCATGAGTTAATGGCCTTTTTGATGATGATGATGATTTTTCTGCATTTCCAGTGAGATTTTCAAAATTTCCTACACTAGCATTTTATGCTTCAATTAAAAAAACCTGTAGGAAAACAAAACCTTAAAAATGGTGGAATGTGCCACAAGCTCCGAGATCAAAAGTTAACTAGACGAAAGATTTAAACATATATTTCTTATGTCTGGTAGAAATCCCTGGAAGTCAGAAAGCAAATGCAGAGTGTAAGCCACACGCTGACAGAATAACATGAAGTGTACCGCAGGTGAATTTTAAAAGATTCATTATAGCTGAAAAGGGCTTAAACCATTCAAACTAGAGCATCAATTAATCAGTGACTTCTTTATTCACGTCATTGAATATTGCCTCTGTAGGGTCTTTAGTGCAACATTCAAACTGTTATTAGCTGTATTAGGGCTAATATCTGTTAAAATATGCTTTAGATATGCAGCAATCCTGCAGACTGCAGAGACTGTGAATCTGTGCTGTCTCTGCCAGATTCATCTATTATTCCTGTGTCTGTTTAAATACTCATCTGCTTGCAGAACGCGTCCCAATCTTTTGAAATTCTTCAATTGTTCAGCTTCCGGCAAGGTCACGGGAAGGTTTTAAAGCATTTTTAAATTTCTTTTCCAGCTCCAGCTTTGTGTAGTTTAAGAACTGAAACATTAACTTACGTGGGGATCTTAGCCGGCAGTCTGACTTTAATGGATAAAGTTATACTCTTTCATCTTGTGTTCACAGATGTCCTTGAAGCAACACGTTTTAGTATGACACTGCATCTCTCACCAGGCAGTAACCAGTAGAAAAAACACTGCTGTATATTTCTTGTATTTTGTTTGTTATAGCCTACCGTCCAGTAGATCACACCCACGTTAACTATGTTCACATTATGTGTCTCTGGTGTGTGTGTTGAGCTCTACACCTGTCATTAGCAGCTTTTCAACTTCTATCAGACTCCTGCACAAACACAGCGTTTTAGAATTGTTCATTACCACTGGCGTGGTTAACAACATTTACCTTCTTCTATTCTTTACGTCCAGTTTCTATGTAATGTACATAATGAAGATTATCCCCCCCCCACATGCTTGCATCTTTCGCGGAGAACGTTTACTGTTTACCTGTTCCACTGTTTTACCAAACCTAATCCATGGTCTCTGAGATATCAAGTTTGCTTTAGGGCAAACACCGTCTGAACAAATGACTGGGAGCCGACTAATCCATTCTCCTCCCACATGATTTCATTACAGAGCTACAAGTGTGAGCCTCATCAGACAGCTCTGTCTGGTGCTGAGGAAAAGCGAATGTAGAAAAATACTTCCTGTATAGTCATTAAAAGATGCGTGGCTGAATTCCACCTAGCTGATCTGGTGAAAGTCTTTACTTTGACAATTTAAATTGATCATTTGATCCAACTTTAATTTAATTTCTCTTCTCTTCAGAAAATGTACTTTATTTTTAGATGATAGTAGCATTAAAAAACCTTGTAAGGTCAGGTAACTCTGAAATGCAGTAGTCTATTTAAGGTCCTTTTTTATTATAATGTTTTGCTGTCAGTGTTGCATGACGGTGCTACTTCTGACCTTCATCAACAGTTTCTTGTCAATAGACGAACCATGTTTGTGCAGTATCGCTTTGTGGCACAAACTCTTTGTGGCACTGTGGTCTATGTTAATCTAAAATCTAAGGTCTTTTGTTTTGCCAGCTCTGATGGATTTTATCTCTGCTGGGATGCTGAGAACTGCTTCACTTCCACAAGCTAAGTCCTAAGATGCATGTTCCTGGTTATTGTTTTGGCTATTTTAAGTAGTTGTGTGTCCATGTGAGAACTGCATGTGAGACACTGATGAAGTACACTGACTGTTAGCATCTGCAGTCATGCTTCTGCTACCTATGAACAGTATTTATTATTATTTGAATTATGTCAGGGCACATTACTCAGTTGTTGTCCCCAATATTTATGCTTTCATGTCAATTTATTTAAGAGATGAAATATGACTTGTATTTGGAACTAACAGCGTATTTCTCTAGGATTTAATAAGATATGTTTTAGTATTTTGAATGGAAATGTTGTAAGGTAATTTGAATTAAAATAAACAATCTGTGAAGGCCTGGTGTACAGAACTGCAAAGTCTTATTGATGCATCTAAAAAATGAGCTTCTCAGGGGAAATAACGCGAGACTACGTTCACTGCTTTTTCTAATAGATGAGTTCATCAATACTAATGCTTCTCTCTGGGCCATAAAAACTTTGACTGTGTGTGTGTGTGTTTCATACATGCATTCATGTGTGTCACTGTGTTTGTTATACAACAGTAGTGATGTAAATGATTCCTCAACTGCCTCAGGTACAAGGCATTTAAGAACTGGAAATGTTACTACACAAGTAACCTCAGTAAAAGAGGTTACATGCAGAGGATGTGACTTACATCTAGACTTACATTAAAACAACAAGTAGCTTAGTGTTCCAATATCTGGAAGAAGCAACATAAATCTTATGGGGAAGCTGACCATCCCCCCACTCCAAGATTGCGTACCAAGCCCCTATAACTACAAGCCCTCGCACGCTTAACACAAGAGCAGCAGACCTCAGATTGAAGTTAGTCATGGCCAGCTATTGAAACTGCAGAAAGATGCGATATAAAAGTGAGTTATGAGTGAGAAGTACGGCAAGTTAAGAAACAAACAAACAACCAAACAAAGACTCATGGACCTGGGTCTAGTCCTGAAGCGGTACAAAAGAGATTTAGAAGCTGGAAGAATAAGTTCTGAACGAGTGTTTCCAGCAGATTCCACGAACAACATTGAAGAACTCAGTTACTACTACTACAGATACTGTGCAGGACTCCCAGGCTCCCAGGTCTCTAGTAGAGTGCTGCTCCACCCCACGAAGTTACCAGTTCATTACAGTTTGACTCAATACATTAACTCTTTGTCAATCCTGTAATCGCCAATTACACTTCATAGAACATAAAATAAATTAAACCAAATGTCATGTAGAAATGTTATTAAATCAGCCTGGAAATTAACACACTGTTGATAAAGTAACTGTAAATACACAGGAAAAGGAAAATGCATTTTAATTAGTTCTGGTGATTTGTGTAATAATCAATCAGTGTATGTCAGTTTCATTAGTCATACATCATTGTGTGCATCCTGGTAGACATAAAGGCTCATGTGAAGCATGTTGTGGTCATTCCTAGTTGTCTCTTGTCTCTTCATTCATTCAAGATCTGCTGGCGGAAGCTAAATTGTCTGTGACACAGATTATTGACGGAAATATAACAAATCAATACAAAATAATTACCGTCAAATACTGTTTGTGTAATGATTCTCAGAATTACAGAGGGTCATGACATTATTTACTGAATGAGTACTAGATGATTTTGCACTGGCCTCAAGTGCTACTGTGAGGAATCTTGGAGTCATCTTTGACCAAGATATGTCATTTA
>JAUYWH010000008.1:16866271-16883714 GCA_034779795.1 Ctenopoma multispine | reverse complement strand
TGTGTGTGTGTGTGTGTGTGTGTGTGTGTGTGTGTGTGTGTGTGTGTGTGTGTGTGTGTGTGTGTGTTTTCCTCCAGGCAGTGTGGCGCCAATAAAAAGGTGACAGTGATACACCATTGAAAAAGATGGACTGAAAAGGGGAAATGAACACATGACACCTTAGAGACCAGCCACAGGGAGAAAGAGAGAAAGATGCATGTAATTTTACAAGGTGCTTGGTGAAACAGAGATACAGTGTTATTGGTGCACTTAGTCAGAAATGAGGTATGATGCCCTCTTTATTAAAGGCACCTCAAATGTCAGTCATGAGACCGGCGTTCGTTCAAGTTCCAATAAGACAGGAAAATGTTCTTCAGGCACTCTCACGCACCGCAATCAGTAAAAAAGTAATAAAAGCTTTTATTCACTTGGGCACGCCAGTTCAGGCCTTTATCTGAGTATTACACCTTTTGTTTCTTGTAGACAACAGCAAAAGTATCAGTATTGAAAATAGGATGAAATAAATCAGTACCATTATACATACAGTATTACCCCATCATTGTACACCTCTGCCAACCAGAGGTGTTGTAGTTTATGTGCATGCCTGTCATCCATGAGTCCCGATGGATGTTTGTGCCACATGTAGTGTAATTTGTAAAAAAAGAAGATTTTGATCACCAAAATCGAACCAGTTCATCCTTAAGTCCAAGTGAACGTTTGTGACCATTTTTAAGAAATTCCCTGAAGATATTCTTGAGGTATCGTGTTCACAAGGAACAACAACAACAAGGACTAAAAACAGTTGCCTCCAGCCACAGCTGGTGCCAGTGTAGAACCCAGACGTATGTCTCCTCCAGTCAAGTTACAATTTACATGCATGTCTGAGACATTGACCTCTGACCTGGGACCACGTCAAGTGGATGTTTGTTTAAAATGTATTTTTGATTTTGTTTTGTTAGCTTATTTGTACTGTGATTGATTTATTCTGCCCTCCCTGTAACAGACTTTTCAAGACTGTATTTTTTTTGTATGTTTGTTTGGCTATGGTCCTGTGTACCTGGACACCTGTGTATTATATCTAGACAGTGAATACAATTAAATACAATAATGCGTTAAATGTGTTTCATTCATTTTATACCTAATACTGTATTTAAGATGTGTTGTAGAAGAACAAACAAAACAAAAGAAGTTTGCGTTTTAATGGGTCATCATGAGTCTGATATTGCTGTGTGGAGAGAGCGGCAGCGGGATATGATGTTGGAAATGTGTGCGTCTTGCAGTAAGGTTTGACATTTATCAGAATTTCATTAGACTATCACCTGCGAAATTAAAATTTTATTTCCCACTGTCAACTCCAAGTGTTCCCACAAGAGGAAAAATGAAAATCTAAACCAAAACCAGTGGAATTAAAAAACACTTTAACATACATAAGACTGGTAGTAAAAACATTACAGGTATATTGTCACCTTTTTGTTCCTCTTTTACAGTATAAGTTTATGCTGTTTATGTCTCCAGCAAGTGATTGAAAAGCACTGGTGGGTTCATATCTACCCTAAAGTTCAGTTTAATCTAAGGTCTGTGTGTGATATAGTATTACACAGGTGACAAACAGGATACTTTCACACGAGCTCTGTGGCTTAAACATGCAAACACATGGTTACACAGAGGTATTTGTGTTGCCATCAAGATGAAGGAAGCCCAGCCTATGTTGAGTTTACACATTCACAGAGCCCTCCTCCACAGTTTAATGATCTTTGCATTGCACACAAGTATCATACACAGGTCGTCTGATTATGCAGAACACTCTGCTGCATCTTTCATCCCCTCCCATCAGTCTTACATAATGTGACACAGTGGTGATGGATAGTGTTAGCTGCTCTCCAGTGACCCTAGTTTTACTTTTAGAACAATGTACACACACACACACACGATGACATCTGTATAAGTACATGAATGAAATATGCTCATAAGTGCTACAGACACAGCTCACTTAGTCATACATTTATTTTACGCACACACACACGCAGATCAAACAGTGTTGTCATTAGTGTGGGTTTGGTGATCAGTCATCTCAACCGTTGAATGTAAATCACTGGATCAACAACCTAATGTTCCTCTGTTCTCTATGTAATTTGATCGAGAGCAGCTGGATGAACAGCACGAATATTCTTCAATGATCCTGCTCTCTGGTGATGAATCTGTTTCCTTAATGGGTCGCTCTCTCTGCGTCTGTTGTATAGCAAAACATTTCAACTCAAAGGCTGAATTTACTTTAAGGCTTTTAATTGGAAATGTTTAGTCATAGTGTAATGGGTCCTTTTCATTGTGGACTGAAATGAAGTGGGCGGTGGACAAACAGCAATACAGATATGTAACTTGTTACATTATTACTTGCAAATAGTGTTTTATTTAGCTTTTGTTAATTGCCCACCAGTGATCTGACAATGTCACACTGCTGACTTTTCATGCGACTCAAATTGGCAGCAACTGGTATTTTGGTAACTGGAACAGAACAGATTTACATATTTTTCTCACCACAGAGCGGGTTTCATCTTCAGACATGTGGGCATCAAATATTCAACTGGTAGGCTTTCCAAACTACGTTTGTCATTTTCTCTCATTATTAACCAAAGGCTCTCTACTGTAACCTGTCACAAACCAAAATTATCCTTTTATTTTTTTAAGGTCTTTTATTTTTTGCCAATATTTGTGACAGAGGCTCAACAGTGAGGACGGCTGATCCTAATCCGCTGGACTTGAAGCACACAGCCTCGGGTTGTGATTGGTGAGACGGATGATTGGGGATGCTCGAAGGAGAAAAGCAGGGTGAGAAGGAGAGAGGTTTAATTGGCTGTGAGTCACTCTGCAGAGTCACTTGTCTTTCATTAAGAACAAAGAAACACTTATATGACATACACAGTGACACTCATTTAAACTCACACTGTTGTATAACCACTGTGCTGCTGTAGTACTGTGTGTGGACAGTGTCTGTTTTTCCCTTTGACTAACAAATGTGTTTGTTAGTTTTCGCCTTGGGGAGTAGAAATGCCACAAATGGTGTTTTTTAATATTTTGGTTCTTGCTCTTGTTTTGTTCATAAAAAGTGGGACCAGACAGTGATTAACTGGTTTAAAGGACACAAACAGAGCAGACTGGCAGAGGAACAACAGACTCAGTGAGGTCAGTTTTATTGGAGAATAAGAGTCTCAACAGTAGTAGGCTGTATTAGTCACCTTTAAGAGCAGCGTATATGTGTGTAAATAAATAAAGCGACAGACAGCATATGCACGTTACAATGGCTCCTCAGGGTATAGTGAGAAAAAGTCAAAATAAATAGGATCCTCAGATATGACCAAATGTCTGACCAGGTTTAGATCCGTGGTTCGCTGTTGGTGAGTCTGTGAGGTGCACACTGCAGATGCACTGACAAACCGAGTCCACGTGCATCTTGTAAAAAACTAATAGATGTACCTGACCTGACCCGAAATGATGAATGTTGACTACCCTGGGTTGGTTTGAATTGTGCCATCAACATTCAAGTCCAACTGACAAAAGCGACATTTATTACAAGAGCATGAAGTATTTCAATCAACATGTTTTTGAAATACATGGAAAGACCATCTCTCAAATGTACATTGAGCACTTATATTTGAAGTTCAACAAAGGAAACCATGCAGCAGCAATTTATTCCTGTATAGTACAGGGAGTTTGGAGTGAAATCTAGAAGCCTGTATACAGGAAAACAGGTGTGGGTGCAGACCACCAGAGAAAATGTAAGGATGCTTTCTTTTAAATAAATCCATGAACGCGTCGTAACCAATAAGTGAGTGTGTAAAGTCTAAATACTGTAGAGGAAGTCAATGTGAGGGTATTAGCAGTGGCTCCTGAAGTGCTTTTTAAGTTTAAAAAGTTTCTGTTCTGCTGCTTGTCATCTTCCATGACGCCCTGTGATTCACTGACGTATATGGAGTTTTCTGTTTTAAATGTTTGTGTTTCCCCGACTGGTTTAAGGTTTAAGACAGTTCTTGGTTTATTTTTCTTTCACCCTTGTAAACCGTAAGCTGAAAACACATTATCCTTGAGCAAAGATTTCAAATTAACTTTAGTGCTCTATCTGTGTGTAACTAATCTTTATGATGGCCATCATCATCCGTCCACCCATTTGTGTCAATCTTTCATTACCGACTGTCTTCATCTGTCCTCAAATGGATCTGTTCCTCACATGACTGCTGCCCTCACAGCATAGCCGTATAAAATCTGATTCTCGTGAGATGACCAGAATTGAAAGATAAAGTGCCTAAGATCAGATATGTTGATTCTGTGTAAAAGTGAAACGTTAAAGGTCGAGTGAACTTCCAGTGAAATCACTTAGCTGATCTGAACAATAGGAGCGTAACTCTGTTTTTCAAAACTCATTATGTGATAGATGTGGTTAGTGATTCATTTTACTGAGTGCTAGTAGTTTAAAATAAAATGTGTTCCCACAATGTAATAAAGAAATATATGTACACACACAGAAGCTGATCAGCGGTAGACCTACAGTTTCTCTTTGTTTGCTCTATATGTGGGGATCAACCATTTAAGCTTATTAAACCAGGATTCACTGTCAAGGATTACTGTATCAGTAATCCTTGACAGTGAAAGCAGCCTTGAAACCAAAGAACTAAAGAAAAAAAAAACAAGTATAGCTTTACATAAAGAAGCAATTTGTAGAATTGAATTAGTTTTGTTAAGTAAATTAACTTGACTTCTTTTCCACGACAAAGATAAAACTGACATTGTTAGACAACTCCAAAGATTCAGATGGAGCTAAGTGTCTATTTTTCATTGACTAACAGGAGACAAAACATGACATAACCCCGGTGTCACATTTCTCTGTGCCTAAAGCTTCCTAATTGAATTGCCATACACATTTGATAACCAGATGTTGCTCATTATGAATGGAATGTCTATTTCTGAAATCTGTTCATCATAAAAATACACAGCATCTGTTATGTAGACGATAACCAACACCACCAAAGTTAGACGTTCTCCTTCATCTGTGCGTTATTCACAAATGTCTTAGAAGAGTAAAAAAGGAAGAGTTTCAAAGCACCAGCTTCAAGCCTGCTGTCAGAAATAAGCAAACAAAAACAGAACCGAACACGAACAGACCTAGCTAGTCTGAGCAGGAAACCCAAAGCCAGAAAAAGTTAAAAGTACATCTGTCAGTGAGCTCCTCATAGGTGTGACAGACCTCTCAGAGCGTGGTGAGGTCATCTGCAGTGCTCAGGACAATGCGTCTTTTTCTTTCACCTGCGGGAACATGGTGATGGTTTCTTCGCGTTGTAGTAACAATTTACCGAATGGTTCAGCCTCCATTAAGTCTGACGCTCAAAACATCTTTCTAAAGCAAAGTGCTCCATGACTAATGTGCCATGCAGTCAATGAGGTGACAATTACAGAGAGAAAACCCACACAGACACAGGGGAGAACATGCAAACTTCACACAGAAAGAGTAGCATATTGAAACTACAAATGAAGCCGTTAAGCTAAACAAGTGTGTTTTGCCCTGTGTGGCATATCTGTTCATGACTTGAATTACATTCTTACCTAAGAGAAAACTCAGATTTCCATAAATTGATCATAACTGAACAAATATTTTTGTGTGAATGGTTCTTGCATGTCCATCATTTCAAGTGATTTACTGCT
This sequence comes from Ctenopoma multispine, assembly GCA_034779795.1. Lineage (NCBI taxonomy): Eukaryota > Metazoa > Chordata > Actinopteri > Anabantiformes > Anabantidae > Ctenopoma > Ctenopoma multispine. The sequence continues at coordinate 16,878,044 of JAUYWH010000008.1, read as the reverse complement.
TTGCTGACAAAAAAACCGACCAGCTTAAACACTGTAGCGCCTGCTGCTTCCTGTCATTATTACTGTAATGGTTTCCTGTATCAGCGCTGGGCAGCAAGATGGGTAAGGCTTATTACTGGCACAGGTGGGATCATAAATCACATTTAACACAGTTGAATGTTTCATTAATGATAGCCACAAATCTGCAGGTGTCTACAACATGTTGTAAATTCATCTGAGTTAAGTTGTAAAAATGTCTTATTCATATCCACATTGGGTTCTTTGAAACACAGAATTCAAACACATACAATTTTAAACTTATCACTTCAGGCTGGGCGGCATGAAGGTGTAGTGTTTAACACTGTCGCCTCACACCTAGAAGGATCCGGGTTTGATCCCCAGGTCAGCCGGGTGCCTTTCTGTATGTCCTGATTTTGCATGTTCTCCTCTTGTCTGTGTGACTTCTCTCTGGATACTCTGGCTTCCTCCCTCCAAACAAAGATATGCATGTTAGGTTAATTGGTGAATTGTCCGTAGGTGTGAATGTGAGCGTGCATGGTTGTTTGTGTCTGTATGTCGGCCCTGCGATGGACTGAATGGATCTTTTCATATTTTGAAGAAACACCAGGTATTTTACAGCAAGTCACCACAACTTTAGACAAACAAATCCAAAAGCTTTGGACAAAAAGGGTGAGTATGAATTTATTCACTCCTTGATGTGTTTCTAACAGGATGGTGTGAGCTGTGCTAATAAATGATGAAGGTTTTGCTCCCAAATCTGACAGTGATTTATCTTTTCACAGATTTTGATTTTGATAGTTTTTGAATTACCATTGTCATGATTTAGCCATCTACTCAGAATTCAGACACTCTTTATTCATTGGGGATGTTGGTGCAGTTAAAGTGGAGGCCACTTTTGATTTAATAGCAGCATAGCAATTTGAAAGTGCACCTCAGCTGACCATTACACCGAGGACCCAGCTCATTAATCTGCTTGAGTGAAAATCAAGCGTGTCACATTTACAACGGAACCATGGTGGATTTTGGAGAAAACTGTGTAAAATTGAAGTGTTGAAAAAACAGCAGACTGACTCTGGAGGCAGACATAAATTATTGTTACTGTGTAGTTTTTAATGTCCGAGACACAATCTGTTCAACCAAAAACTGATAGGAACATAATCAAAGACAATGATGTAGGTCGTGGTTTATGACCTACCCTGTTTTCCAGTGACAGATGGAGAGACAGAGAGTGCACTCATGATGTGAGCAGCCCTGATTAGACAAGCAGCGTGCCTGTGCATACTAACAACTGTCGTGAACTCAAAGTCAAGTGGCCGCTGAATAGTAAAACTAGCAGCAGCACGCATGTGTGTGTGTGTATTTTGTTTCAGTATCACTGCTGTGAGGACATTTTTGTCTTGTGAGGACATTTTAGCATGTCCTTTAGTCATCACAAGTTCAAAGAGGAGTTAGTTGTGTGTGTGCGTGTTTGTTGTGCTGTGATTCTACGATCCATCTACAATGGTATGAGCTGAACAGGAAGTGTGTGGTGTATGTAAATCTGTTTTGTGCATGTAAGTCCTGAGGACGAGTGTGTTGGCGTCAGGCAAGTGCTTACGAACTTGCGTAGCAGATGATGTCACGCTTTGCAGAATGAAGCTGTCTCACACTGCGTGCGGGACACACACAGTGCACACACACACACACACACACACACACACAATCAAATGAGTAAGTCTTTGTTTTTCATTTACTAGACATGTAATCAAAACATTTAGGATTGTGTTTGCCTATGTTCATACCTTGATATTTGTTTGTATTTAATGACTATCTGTATTTTTTGTCTCAACATTAAGCAGCAGTTTTACTCCCTTATAGTTGCCATGCTCAACTCAAGTGTTTCCCTTGTAGTAAGATATATTAGATTATATATACAGATTATATATACAGTCCATATTATTTTCACAGTATTTGACATCGAGGGTGGTATTTCTTTCATTGTGAGGCTCTTGGAATATTGGCTTGAATTTGCTCAATAGTTTTACTGGGGACATTTCTTATTAAAATGCCACCTCAGGTTAGAGTTGAGTATCCTGAAATGGGAAATTGTGGTGGCAAAACTCATCAGGCAAATAGTCCAACAACGACTCCGGCTCTCCACAATTAGAATGACTGTGTAAAGCCCCCGGAGCTGTTGGCTGAGACGCACAGACATGTCTCACTATTATAGTGAGAATACTCAGTGACACAATGCATTCCCTAACCCTTTACCCTAAGTCAACACAACTAAATACCTAACCCTAGACTTTTTCCTAACCTAAACCAAATTTGAACCCTGACCCCCATAACCTTTGAACCTCTGAGAATCGCTGGATTAAAGTTGAACAATCCAAGACACTTTGGAAAAATAATGATATTTTTACTGTATTTAAAGCAGAAAGCACATCGTGCATTAATATGTCATGGTGCTAATACCGTGAAAATATGGTCAGTATTACTTGGCCATCAAATATTTTGCTGTGTTGGTGTCATGGTTCTTGTAGTTATGCGTCTAATGGGTAAGATGGCACAACCACCGAAATAAATTACAATATTTCATAACTATTTTGCAGAGCTGTTTCCGACAGCGTTTACTTCAGGTTGTTACCGCTGTCAGGTTGTCTCTCTGTAGGCTGCATGCATCTCCTGCTAAAAATAAGTCCTGCAGTGAGTGCAGGCTTGCTCACTAGAGTGTGATGCTCTGATTGGTTACTGTATACACAACATGTTCTGTACAGCAAAAGTGCAAAATGTCACTTGGCTCATATTAAAGCACACACACCTATAGTGTTAGTACAGCCAATTGAGCCATAATGACAGACTGTTAACACGTTACTGCACGCTCACGCAGTCTTTATTCTTCCTCTCTCTTCTCCTTTCCGTCCTTTTGTTCTAGCCAGTCCTCTGTTGTTGACCATTACAGTCGCAGCCATAAAAACACCAGGTTATAACCACAGGAGATAAGAGCCATAAAACTTGTACTTATAAAAGGAAGATGTGGCTCTAATGTGTTTAAAGTGCACAAAACAAACAAACTGATAAAAGGGCAGCAGATAAGTAAGTCAACAAGCCTTACTTATAAATACATGAACTATAGATGGATGGATATGAAGATTTATATGTGTTGGTAGTTTAATAAACAATGAACACAGCACATTGTTATTGTCAAGTTAGTAAAGTTTATTGGATATTGTGGATATTGCTGGTATTGTGAAAACTTGAGAAAACTTCACTTATTTGCCCCACACATAGAGATACATGTCAGGTAGTGTCTGTTAATAAATCACACGTAGTAATTTAACAGCGGTAGTTTGATGCTGTGTATTGTTGTTTATTGTAATAACTACAGTTTATAGGAACAGGCAGATTTTACTGAGAAGTGTAACCTTTTTAAATGAAGAAACATTTTCTTTCTTTTCAAAATAGAATATGTTGATAAAAGATTACTAAAAAAAACAGGCTAATGGGGAGTGGGGTGCTAATAGGGGCAGTGTGGAACTGGTCAGGATGGACTTTGTAACACGAGCGGTTTTACCATGTTACCCTGACATTTGAGGAGTGAAAGCTGGTTTGTAATGACTGTGGTTTAGACATCTCTCCCACTGTGTCTGTTAGATTGTCATGATCAGACAATCTGAGTCCTGTTCATTATAATAATTGGCCTCTCCCCTTAGTGCATTCAAACTTTTTTTTATGGCTGGAGTCGACTGTGCATCTTCCTTTAATTTTGGCATCTTTAAACACCTCCATATTTTTTATCTCACACATGCATGCAGTGTGAGAGTTATTTTTTAGTTTACTGTTACAGCCTCACTCGCTTGGGTAAAGGGTTGCAACATAAATTACCAGATGGCAGAGGTTAATTAGGGTTCTTTAGTTAAAGGTTTTTTATTATTTTTATAAAATTTTAATTTTTTCTACTTCTTCTTTTATGATTGTTCATGTAGCATACACGACTGCTACATCGAAAGCAGAAGGTAGAAAGTGGAGAAAGTGAAATAGCTGACTAGTTAATCTACACTTTTAACGTTAGAGGTGAGGTGGCTGTAGCTCGGTGAGGAAGAGGAAGAGGACAGGCGCGGCAGAGACGCAAATGCTGCATCTCAGCCACCAATCCCAGGCTGGCATCAGCTACATTAGGAAAAAATAATTGTTTAGGTTTCCCTAAAATGAAATGTTCTACACGTTGGGAATCAAGTCATGTGCCCCAAGAGTTTATTTTTGCCTTTACATAAAACGCCTCTCTTTTATGTAAAGGGGAGTGGGGAGGACAACTGTTATAACCTTATTTCTTTAGTATTCGTGTTGGTGTCAATCTTTTCTGGTTATGGTTCAACAATCTATCAAATCTATCAAACAAACAATCTATCAGGCAACAGAAAAGCATTAGTCTCCTTTTACAAGGTCTAAAACTATATTGTTTAGAGTTATACACACACACAAAGATGTGCAGCATCATTCTAGTGTTCAGTGTCGTGCTGTCATATTACACTCGTGTACCTGCTATCATAATGACAACAATGCAACCCGGCAGTCCTGTCGTCATAGGTGAGGTTATTGTGGGCCATACACCCAAACAAATATGTCCTGGCAAAATAGACGCGCTGTTTCACAACCTCGTACACATGTGTGTAACTGCATGCTACAGTGCTCACAGACACACTTGTTTACAGTATTTTTACATGTGCTGATAAAACTACAGTTTACACACATATCATTTTAACGTCAATTTGTTTTCATACATTTCTTGCACACGGAACAACAGCAGTACATTTTCCATATGGTTACTTCAAGCTAAAGCTGCCTAAAGTACTGCAAAATATTCCTGCAGCATCAGGTCTGCAGGTCCTTTATCTTGTGCTGTTGTTTGAGCATAGCTGTAATAAATGTAAAAACACTTGATTCTGCCAAACATTGCCCCCCTCTCACCTATGTGAATGCTTTAAAGATAAATAAATAAAAGCGACGTCTACAACTTGATGTCATGTCGTCTAACTCCTTCTTATGACGCAGGTACTACAAGCAGAGCCTTCTAAATATAACGTTGCACTAGAAATGTCAGCACTTTCACATTGCTAAATAAAACTCTTACCACAGCTCCAAATATGAATCCCCAACATCCTCTTGGCCCAAAGTATGCTTTACTCCAGCTCACATCTTTGTCAGCTTCCTTCTCCCCTTTACCTCTCAGTGTTTCCCCTATAATAATACACTCCAACAAGACCCTGCACCACCACCACCACCGTGCCAACACAACACGAGAACTTTTTAAATGATGTTTTCTAATCCAGTCTTAGTATAAGCATTGGTAATACACTTACACAGAGGTATAACTGGCTATGGGTTAAACACAAGCAACAGGTGAACCAGCAAATATAAACAGAAGCAAACATTGAACATCTGTCTGGGACCGAGCTCAAAGCTGTTCAAACTGCAGTTTGCACCAACTTGTGTTATGCAAGAAACACATAACTACCAATGCGTGCAAAACCTCTATCGCTCTCTTGCCACCATGCTTGAAAAATCTTCTGGGGGAAACATTATCTTGGCTGTGCACTATTTGATTCATTGTAAAAACGATTTTGAGGAATAATGGTTAAGAGCCTGTATGTAATTAAATGTCAAGCAAACCAAGAATAATCATTGCTCAAGGGAAGCAGAACAACACAAAGCCTAGAGAGGGGTTAACCTGGGTACTGCTCAGAACATCTGTGTACTTGACTGAGTTCTCCTTAGAAAAATGAAAATCATAGATTATAGTTGAGTGACCTGATTAGTAATTGAACAGTCAACAAGTCAGCTTAACACTGGTCAACCTCATGTTGGTAAAAAGAAAAACAATCCAGACATTGAATGAGTGAGTGAATTAGATACTAAACAAAAATACTGTAATGCTATTTATATCACTGATAAAATGAAATCAATTGTTACTTAAATATGGACTATGTATACAAAAACCTATCACCTTTAACTTTTAATAGCCACTTCAAACATATACGCATTATAATACATTTCATACAAATATTAACACTTGATCTTGATCAATGTGGCTTTTAGACTGACATCTAGCTGGATTCAAATATTTTAGGTTTGTTTAATTTTTAAGTTGTGCTCCTAAACATAAGTCTATGAGTATTGTGGCAAAAATGCAAATGTTGCATTAAAATACATTCTGCACAATGATGAACCTTTGTAGAACCTAAGTAGATAAAAGACCATTTAAAAATTAATGGTACAACGCATGTCTCAAAATTCATATTTAAAGTCATTTTTGTATGTTCAGTTATGACTTAACTGTTAAGTACAGCTCTGCGTCATGTGAACTGACTCTACATGTATGCTGCATAAAGTCCATAAATAAAGTATAAAATACACTAAATTAAAAGTAGCTCTATGGATTTTAGCCAATCATAATTTGAATTATGCAAAAATAAACATTATTGCAACTGTTGATGAGCAGGAGAAATAATGCTAATCACACGGAGAAGAGTATTATGCAAATCAATGGATCAGTACTGAAGCTATGACCACAGAGATGAATAAAGTTCAGTTTACGGCAAAAATGTACCAAGATTATTATTAAATCCAGCTTAATTAAAGTAATTAATGTGCACATTTTCCCAGCTGGCAACACTTTACAATAAGGGTACATTAATTAACCTTTATTTTACAATGAGTAACTTTCTTTTCCAACTCCTGAAGAAACATGTACATTTCTGTAACTTTATTAAACTTAAGAGATTTGTTTGCCACATCAGTAAATGCCCTCTCAGCAGTTCTCATTCTGTGCTGATCAAATTCATGTTGTTTTGCTTGAATTACAATAAAAATCTTGTTCTTTTCAGTAATGCACTGTATCTAATTACTCTGCACTGTATAAGAGAGAAGCTGAAACATGGCGAAAATGGTAGTTTTATTACGTTCTTATGTCTATGTTTTCAGGTATTAAGCAGTTCTCTTTGTCGTCACTCAGATTAGTGTCAGTTTCTTTTTCCAAGAGTGTCAGTAGCTGTCAGTGTGGAAGAACAAAAAGGTTTTACGCCGGCTGACGTGCATCTGATGTCAGGTAATGTTTATTTCCCAGTCAGATTGAGAAAAATGTAGGCCAGCTTAATTTGATTTGATTCAATTTGCTGTCTGGCAAATTCTAATAATCAGATCTACTCAAATGTAAATATTGTTAACATTAAAAATGTTATAATGAAACTGTAATCAGTAGAGCAGGGGAGGAAAGGATGAACAAGACTCATTTCACATGAATGAAAGACGTTAACTCTCATTTTGTTTTTCCTTAAGGAGCTGTTGCTAATCACGTGAAGACTGCTGGAGTAAACAACCATAGATAAATTGACAGTGGTTATTTTGTACTTATATTGTCTCAAACACGAGCACAATATTACAGTGATTACAAAAAAAAGTGTGAGAAATCTTCCCTAGAGACACCAGTATTGTGGATAATGGTTTATGTGTTGCAACATACTGAACTCAAAAATGAATTTAGCTGATTGGTCTAATGAGAACCAAATGCTAAGATCTGAAAAGTCTACAGGGAAATATTGACCAACGTAGACCTCATATACAATAATGAGGCACAGCCAGTGTAACTTTGTTAATAACAGATGCTGCCACATGCTAGGTCTGGATGTTGAGCCATCTGGACGACTTGGCAACTTCTTCGCTACTCATCAAAGTATCAGCAGCAGCTTTTGAGAAAAGCTGGTTAAATTCATCCTCCAGAGTGGTCTCACTTCCCACTTCTCACCTGACCTGAATAGGTACGTTCAGGTGGATGTAGAAGGGGCGATAAGGAGAGTCATTATCTGTCATGACTCCTAGAGCCTCCTGCACCAACCACAATGACTTGTTAGCTGTGACCTTCTTGGTGGATATGTGAAGTGTTCTTAATCTTCCTGGAGACAGATGAGAGGGCAGCATGGAACATTGGAGACAGAGACCACCACCTCTACTGCGGGAAAGATTTTCCACTTGATCATTGATAGCTTCTTTCCCACCTCCCTCAAATCCTCTGCATGTATCTTCTCTGTCCTCAAATGAGGGTCCTTTGTACTTCAGATGAAGGGGCACAGTTGCTGGGTCTCTCTAATGTAGAGCTGTGAACACTTCTCACTGCACTGGACCACATATTACACCAGATTGCTCCTCTTGTGTTTTATTGTTGAGTCTTCAGTCACCAGCAGTAAATCCAAACAAACAGTATAGCAGTATACGTCTCTCTCTACAGGAAAAAGGACACTCATTTAAACATTAGTACACGTTTTGTTTCAAAGTGAAAGAATCCATGTATATATGTTCAAGTGGAAAATCTTCACTTCAAAAGTGACACAATCTGTGTCCCATTTTCCAGGCTGCCCTTTCATCCATCTCCAGGAAGATCACATATTCACCAGGCCGCAAGGCCACACCTAAAGGCTGATTTGGGGGTTTGACTTGTAGTAGTTGTAAGCTTAGATCCTACTCAAATGTTTTGTATTGCTCACAGAAGGTGTTTTTTTAGGTCAGGTGAGAAATGAAACCATAATGGAGGACAACTTTAGGTCTCTACTTTCCTCAGACTGAAGGAGCTACTTGGACGAGTAGTCAGGACTCAACTTTCAGACACCATCACCTGGGTGACTGGGAATCTTCAGCAACACATTAGATATTCTTCTAGATTTTGTGGCATAGAAAAAGATCAAAACATAAACTGTACATACAAACAACAGCATAATTTATACTGTTCAGAATTTTTAGTACAACATAATCAGTATAATCACACTTTCCTTTAAATTAATGTAGATTAAGTTAAAGTAATTAAATGTTACCTGTCTATTCATATACAATTTGAATTAATATCCAATAAAATGAACTCATACCTAATTCAGAGGTTTTCCTGTTGCTGTTACCAGTCTTATTTTCTGGAATTATTATTTTCTTATTTTCTGTGTAACAAATATTTATGCTAATTAGCTCTATCAAAAAGACGACACCAGTCACTTAGCAGCCAACAAGTGGCTGTACATAAAGAGCACAAGTGTCACAAGTGATGACTTGATAAGTGCTGGCAGGGTTTAAAGATAAATAAGATTGCACAAGTGATTTTTTTTTGTGTAAAAATATTGTTTTGTGTGTATCATCAACATCAATACAAGCTTAAGTTTGTGAGAAACAACTCTTAAACAAAAAGACTGGAGGCGAGGTGGGTATTGATTATGGAGACAGTAAATTTGTCCTGTGAAAATGAACATTTCTATATGAGTCAGTTTTAATTCAGCTTTATTTATGAATATTTATGGTTATTTACAATGTAAATATGTTTAAGTCAAGTCAACTATAAAAGGAACCACGTCCATACTGTAAAACTGTACATGAGCCTATGACCATGACTTTGTTTTAAGATTAACATTTCTGTAGCATTTTAAAGTTTATTGAGCAAAACATTAAAGATTCATGTCCATACTATACCAATATAAATATGAATGAAGCTGAGTTTCTGCTTGAGGCCAATTAACATGAGGTCTCATTACCTCTTAATAAGCAAATGAAGAAATGCATGGAGAATTAAAATCCATCCATCCATTATCTACCGCTTAATCCATTTCGGGTCGCGGGGGGTGCTGGAGCCTATCCCAGCTGTCTTCGGGCGAGAGGCGGGGTACAGCCCGAACAGATCGCCAGTCCATCGCAGGGCCGACATACAGACATACAGACAGAGAATTAAAATGGTCAAGAAAACTATAGCAAAAAGAAATGGACCCTTTATAAAGCACAGTAAAAGTGAACGCATGTCATCTTTTAGAAATAAAAGTAAATGTAAACACAGAAACCTGAGATGTATGAAATGACATTTGATTATCTACTCTGGTGTCAGAGAGCCAGATGTTGCATTTACTGTTTCAGGATGAAACTACCCGAATGAAATAAACATTTAGTTAAGCTGTGCAGAGATTAACACCAGAAGCAGCAGAGAGGAGAGAAATCTGTTCAAGCTTACTTTAGAAGTTTAGTGGCAGAGTAAAATGTTTAAATGTTCAAAGGAAAGTAAAAGACTAAAATTTACTTTTCATAGAATTAATCTTTAGATTATCAAAAATCTTTTTTACTAGGAATAAACTGTCTATCCTGTGTATTAGCACACAGATGTTTTCCTAAGTAGTTACGTTTTGTCACATGAACATATGTCAATGGATCCATTAGTCCCTTTTTACATCGTGTCTATTGAAATAACATCTCAGTAACACAGTCAACGCTGTACAATGCACAATAGACCCTGAATTATAGTATCCCTTAAAAAGACAATGTTTATCTCCTGCATTGTTTGTCACAGATTTATTACTTCCTGATGTCCAAACAACATGTGTTTTATATGTTTATAATGGACTAGACTAGAAAACCTCTAATGGCTGCACTTTAAACCCAAGAGGTGATCTGTGTGGGTGGGTAACAAAGAGTGAAGAGAAAAAATCCAAAGGCAAAACACAATTCCTTCGGAGATAAATCCTTCATAAAGGCATAAATTAGCTGTGTGCTTGGTGAATATAATAATATTTGATCATAAAGCATTTGTTACAAAAAGCAGTATTAAAATTGGACGAGGTGATAGATGAGATATTTAGGGAGCTTTGAAATTGTTAAGACATTAGATCCATGAATGGATTATCATGGCAACTACAAATCTTGTGTGCAACATTTTGGTGCAGCTAGAGGAAGTCTAATAACTTACAACTAACAATTATTGTCTGAGAACCATTACAGTTGTTTGACAGGATAATTTTAAAGTAACCCAGTGCCAAGCATACACAATTCTGACCTACAGGTGGTGCTAGATTCAAAGTCAGGGGCTCATTAAAGTAATAATGTTTGCAGACATGTATCCTGGCCTCATCAGGATCAATCATTACCAACGTCCTTTCTACAGAAACAACTTGAACACAAGTGCTTTACAGTCTCATACAGTCACAAATAAAATCTATCGTCTAAGCACTGCAGCATTTTAGCTTTTAGTGTTTGAGGTGTCTGACTTTACAGTAAATTGTTTACCAACAGCGCTCCTGTTGGTCACGGTGTGAAGTATCATTGCTGTAAAGAAAGTTTGCTCTGTGACCAACATGCTTCACTTTCCTTTGAAATAACAATTTCAAAGCAGCTGGATTAACTAAAGCTGGTGGAGACTTATTTTACCTCAGGATACATCTGTTAGAGGAAGAGGCAGTTTGTATGAATCACTTTTAAGAACCATTCCTGGGAATATTACAGTTCAGACTTTACATTTTTTACTTGGACACAGTTAGTCTTGTTTTTTGACATGTTTCCTCTCAGTAACTATGATCTTCAAACGTCTATCTAATCTTGTCTTTTATTCATTTTGTTATCCCATCTCAATGAAAATTCTATCGACAGATGAAAAGGAACGAGGAACTGACCAACATTAATCTGACTAAGACACAGTTTCTATCAATTTACTTTCCTCTGCTGGATGAATATACTCTGCAGAATGTTCTCATTTCCTTTCTGAGACCACACACACCTGATGGTCCTCCACTAACCATCAGAAAACATTTCACAACCATCCATCATTCCATATCCATCTGCCCCCTCTCTCTCTCTGAGAGTACATAATCATGATAAATCACTCTTCTTTCATTTAATATATCTCATCGTTTCTGTACAGTCACGTTATATATTTATATAAAGATATATACATATATCTATATATATGTATGTATATATATATATATATATATATATATATATATCT
>JAUYWH010000008.1:16838808-16866171 GCA_034779795.1 Ctenopoma multispine | reverse complement strand
TATATATCCCTTTAACTTCCCAAAGCAGTGGGATGCTCCAGATACTGTAGATAACAACTTATAATGATGTTTCAAATAGCCACCCTCCACGCTGCTGTACATCTTTAACATTAGTTTATAACTGTATGGTTCATGAACTGTGGGTATGTGCCTGTGTTCAGAGAGGTAGCCTTTAGAAAATACGCAATAGAGGAGAAGCCCAGGAGAAATCCCTGTGGAGCTTCACTCAGAGGCCAGGAGATGCACATGTGCGTTTACTCAACCAACACTGGGTGCATTTCCTAATCTTTCATAGCTGGTTTGCTGTCTTTTCTGGGGTTAGAGTTGGTTGTGGCTTGTGTTTACACCAGCTGTCAGTTCTGTTCTCTGAGAAACACCGCCTCCCTGTGGATTAAAGCTGTAATAAATAAATAAATCATATCATAGTGTTAAAAAGGTGATGTTCATAAAAATAACATAATGATAAATCAGACACCGAAAGCCTGGAAAGTGAAATCAGAACTTGTAATTGTTCTCTAGTCTTTGCTCACTCATGTAGTCACTAACCACACTGGGTATTTAAGAAGAGTTACAGTTACTCATAAATCATAAATGTTGATCTTGGATAAACCTTTAAATTCAAACACTCTATTTCAGATAAAAAATAAAGGGCATACAGTTCCATACATATCATTAACCATGAATTACTGTTAAATGTTCTTCCTTAGTCTGGTTGGATCAGCATACTACATATTAAAGACGTGCCATTTTGATGGTCTGCATAAATGTTCTGGCTCGTAACATATGAAGGAGTTACTAATCTATGGGCTTAATGCTGTGGTGGACAGTGGTCAAGACTCTGAATCTCTGTGGTTGTGTTGTCTCATATGCAGCAAACTGCAATGCACTTGGTCGTGACACATAAAGCATAACCAGCATTAAATATTTCCCATGCTGACTCCTGTCAATCACAACATTAAAGCCAACTGATTTAATGTTGATGTGGTTTATCAGTGTATGTGGTTATGAGATGTTGCCTGCATTTGCCAGCTGCCATACTGTGGTGCATATTAGAAAATTGATTCTACTATACTGATCTCCATCCTATCTCCTTGTGGTGGTGATTTTATGGATACTTCAAGACCTGTCGGTGGTGCCAGATCTCTATGTGACATCAAAGTTACAAAGTAAATAACCACAATACTCTTTGGTTAAAAAGGAAAACACGTTTGTAATTATGCATTTATTTTTGAGAGTAGATTAGAAGTTTTAAATCCCTGAACAGACACAAAACAACTTCATTTCCTCTTTTCCTGATTTTAATGAAAAGTTATGTTCTGCATAAATTTACAGTGTAATAACAATTCCCCTTCTGAATTTAACACAAACTAATCAACATACTGTACACAAATATGGCCCTGCAGCAGGATAATGATTGTAATAACTTACATTCAAGTGACACAGATGAACAGGCCAGGTATATATATACACACACACACACACACACACACACAAAGACCAACTCCTTGTTGCTTCAGTCTTAGCACTTGGTATCATTATTAAATGCAGTGAATTGTTACATACAAATATGAAACTTTAATGAAGTAACGGGCAGCATAGGTTTGGAGGCATCTAACCAAATCCATTGTTTCAAATGGCAATAGTTCCTAAAAAGCAATTTTACTATTAATGTTACAAACATCATGTAATCATCACATAAAACTGTGCAAAAAATTATAAAAAATGTCAGTGATAGTTCAGAATATATAAACAAAAAAAGTCCTTCACTTCAACATGTGTAATGGGCTTTCAGTCAAATGCATGCGTTTAATAATATTTAATAATCGTTAATCTCTTACTATATACATTTCTACTTTTATCCCTTAATCATTAAGGATTTCAACAGATCACAGCCAGCATCAGAGCCAGCCATTATGTCCATTCATTCATCAGTCAGTCACAGGTCCAGTCCCAATGTCCAGCTCCAGGCTCAGAGTGTCTCGCACAATTGGCCCAAGTACCGGAGTGTGCAAGGAATGAAACAATCTGAGCACAGGTGTTTCAGTGGCCAGGGAAGTGTGTCGCTCAGATTTCATATATGTTACTAAAATTTTGTGTTGTTCTTTTTTCAAATATAGCCTAGTCAAATTTACAGGAAGTGTACAAAATGTCTGAGGCGTCCCTGAGGTGGAAACTGGAACTGGGTCAGTGATTCCAAAAACTCACCAACAGAACCAAACTGTGACGAAAGCTCATTCTCTTATTTTCAAAACCAACATCAGGAAAATTCAAGTCATACATCTTACAGTTACATTCAGAAACATACGAGTCTCATAATGACTAATATTGCTTTGCTTTTTTTAAACCTGTATGCTGTGTGATGCAGGTTTACACAATAAGTCTGTGATCAAACTTCATTTCTCACGCGCTCTTTTATTTGGGTGTAACTTTGGTTTTGAGTGAAAGCTCTGGGTGCGGATGCATCTGTGGCAGATTTAACTTTCTGATGTTACAGCTCCTTTCTGCATTTTGGTGGATTAGGATGTTTGGGCCCATGTGATGCCTCAGTCACGACTGACTCAAATTGCTTTACATTCATCATTCTCCTCAAGCTTGTTTTATACCAGCTAGATGAGCATGGAAAGAAGAAGTCCACCAAAACCAAAACTAAAACACTTTGAGTGCTCACTGCAGGCCTACTTTTCGTTGCTTGATAGTCAGTGTTTTTACCAGTGTCTATTTCTGAACCTGTTCTGTATTATCATTTATGTGCTGCATGTCCCTGTGGAATCTAATCCAAGAGGATGTTTCACCCAAACTCATTAGAAGACAAAAGCAAAGAATCACAAGTGGACACATACACAAATGAGCATGCGTGGGTCTCCCTCAGCGCGTTCAGATGCAAATACATTCATTTGCACTTGTATTCTCATACACTCTGTCTGCCACATAACTCACAAAAGACTAATTAAAATGATCAAATGAGATGCAGTATTTTTTATGTTAGGCACATAAGAACATTCAGTCGCAGCCAGAGGACACATTAAAGCCCCAATCTGGATTTTTTTAAACATAGATTAAATATCTACACTGTACATACCACATATACAGAGAGGAAAAAGGAGTTACTAGTAGAAAATAATCTCTGGTGTTAATGCCACTGAATGTGACATTATAATTTCCATTTTCCTCCAGTGCAATACAATTCAGACACAGTTAAAGGCTTAAAAATACCACAGTGGCCCAAATATAATGTGAAAATGTTTTCAAATGAAGACTTTTTCCACTTAGCTTTGGTTGGCTTTGGCACTAGTCTCTGTATCAAATGCATACTCCTGTAATGTACAGGTGTCATTTTCTTAAAAATAACCTTAAGGAAAAACATTGCTATCTTTCGGCCTGAAGTTCAAATTAATTTGTTGATGTTTTTTAATGGTACATTCGATTAGGTTGAGACTAAAAACCGAATAAGCTCTGCAGTTCTTTCACCAGATTGGGTCTTTAATATTATGCCATACATGACACAGTATAATGTGTATACAGTTACAACACAGCAGAAGGCAACATACTCCATCATCATTACTCTGGTCTGACAGTGTGAGTGTACCACAGTGTAACAGTTGCAGCCAGTAATGCTTTATTCACCCCCATTTGATTTAGTTTATGTTAATCAGACCATCCTCATCTATTCCGTATGAGAAGACTCTACAGCTGTGGGATGTCTGTATAGTAACATATGGTAATTGGTAAATGAATGATTATGTGTGTAGGCGGGCTGTTAGTTTGTGTGATGTAATATGGGCTACTTTACTAAATGTTACCTATTTATGTTACAGTTTCATCATCACTTGTTGCTTGCTGAGTCCCACAGTGTCTCGCCTGGCCTGGTGTGTCTCTGTACTATCGTCTGCGGCGTGACTGTATCCAGTGCATGTAATGTCTGTGGTATGTGCATTGCCTTTTTGACCAGTGTGGAAGTTGTTTTTATTTTGCCAATTTCTGTGTGTTGTGCACTAGGGGTTTGCATTGTCTGTGGTATGACTATGTCTGTGCTAGGGGGTCCTCCTGGGTCTTTCATAGCCATACTGGCCCCCACCATGGCAGGATAGCTTCGATTCCTCCTCAGTCCTGCATTCAATCCTGGAAGCCCGCCTCCCAGCGTACTGTTTCCAAGTCCAGTGGAGCCGAAGAGAGTGCTCCCAGATGATGCTGAAGCAGAAAGAGGCGAGAGAGTGCGGAAACATTTCAGTTTGTCCACAAGTCGCAGGTTTAGCATCTCTGTTTGGCTGTCATCATCTGTCCTCCCCCCTCGGTCCTTCTCTGCCTCTCCCAGCACTTCCCTCAGAATGGTGCGAGCTGGTTTAGAGGCGAGGAAGGTGTCATAGTATGGCGGCTCATCAGTTAAAGGGCTGAACTGAAAAACAGGGTGTGTGGTTGTTGCGAAAGCAGATTTGGAGTGAGGGGAGTTGGGTGGGGTTGAGGGTTGAAGGAGGAGTGTGTCTGGGCGATTCCTCAGCCGTCTGTCATCAGTCTCCCCTGGTGTATCGCTGTATCTTTGTGCGTGTGCTGCTCCCACGGGCGTTGAAGCTCCGCTGACATTCTGGCCACGGTCCCAGCTGCGAGGATTATACACCGAGGCAGAGATTCCACGTTCCAGCAAGAGGCGTACCAGACCTAGGGAGGTACTAGTGGTCTTGGTGGAGTCCCTAAGGTTGGTGGAGGATTCAGCCAGAGAAAGGGACAGGGAAAGGCGACGAGGGGTGCAGCAGGGGGTGTAGGAAGGTGTATGCGGGGCAGAGAAGGGTATAGGAGAGGAAACGGGAGTAGGGCTGCCGACATAAGCAATGTTCTGGCAAGAGGCTATAGCTGGGCTGAAGATGGAGGGGTGAGGAGAGAGAAGGGGGTGACGGAGGAGTAAATGAAGGCAGAGAAAATGGTGGGAGGTGGCATCGGGTGTGCAAAGAGTGTAGAACAGTGAGAAACAGTGTAGGAGCAGAGAAAGAGTTGGGTGCACATGAGTTATCAAGTCTTAAGCATTTACATAAAATATAACCATGCATCAATTAAATAATTTTCCTGTTTTTGCAACTGACAGCAGATTAGTTTCGGCCTAAGTCAATCATTAGACTGTAACTGGTCTCTTAGTCACGTGATAAGTAAACTTTCTCGTAGTTAGTCAGGAACCTGTTAAGAAGGAACTGCATGCAGCCTGTTACTGTCTGGGGAGTTACAGTAACTCTGGTTCACACACACCCACAACTTTTAGAAATGCACTCCCATGCATCTTCTCACCCACGTGCACAACAGTCGGTGCATTCAATGGGTTTGTTCTACGCCGGTCACGACAACCATATGATACAACTCCACTTCATCTTCCTCATCACATGACCTGTCGAGGCCAATCAGACAATCGTGTCATAGAGTTTATGAACCAGTTGTGGTGATATCAAAGTAGCGCTGCCTCTAAATCTCTTCGTGGGGAACAAATGGTGAATTTGCTCCTTAACTGAGACCAAGAAGCAAATAAATTGACTTTTCATAATGGAAATTTAGTTTAAGACAGGTAAAGACTGACAGTAACTGTTGCTACAGTAGGTCTCCATTAGTTTTGTATGAAACTCTAACTGCGGATTTACTGTAACAGTAGTACTGTCTGCTTATTGTCCTTGTAAAGATATAATGCTGCCATCCTGTGTCCATACTGGTTCACTACACTTAGCTTTGTTTGCACAATATCAGGTGTGCACACAAATGAGACAGAGAAAGGATAAATGAAACTGAATACAACATTAATAGAAAGTAATCCAGGTGTTTACCTTGGGGACACAGAGGTCAGCTGATCAGAGGGGTGGAGAATCCTGCAGGTGGTGAAGGTGTATGTGGAGCTAGTGTGGGACATACACTTCCCTGGGAAATTCACTAGAGAAGAAAAACCAAACAGAAAAAAGGGTGTTAGGATTCAGACAAATTGCACCAAGCAACATGGCAAACTATTTTCACAAAGAGGAGGAAAACAGGACATGATCATAGAATAAGTCCCAAGAAAAGCAGCAGTACACAGTGTTTGCTCCTTAATTTGTGATGGTGAGGTAGGTAAGATTCCCACCAGCCATTTTAAAGTATTTGCTGTTGGTTATGGTGACTCTGTCACGAAACAGAAATGACCCATTAAATCTAGAGATAATGACTTTCATGTTAGTTGGGAAGGTTTAAGGGGATTATGGAAAATCCACAAAGCAAACATGCACAATTTTATTATTAAGAAGAAAATTCATTCACTTCTTCTAATGCTCCTCAAAAGTGTAGCAACATTTCCAGAAGAAGAAAATTAGGTATAATACACATTATTGGGCTAATGCATCTGGCATTATTTCCCATATGAAGTGCACTGTATAGAGTGAAAAGGAGAAACATGGCTACATTCAAATCTTACTATTACTACTAAAACTAGCATCAGTAAGGGCTAGCTCTATTGTACATCTCAGCTGAACGTGTCTATGTTTTTCTGTTTTGGTATTTTCTGGTTTGGTTTAAAGTGCAGTAATATTTGCACCAAAGACAAGAACTGTGTGTGTGTTTAGAGGCGGAGCCACTATGACTCCAATATTAACCAGCTGTGGACGTCATGTGTGCATGTGACAAGGACAGCTGCACTAGTAAAGCCTAATATAGACACATGCATGTACATGAGCATAAACTGGAGCTCAGCAATGGCATTCCTTCATCCATCTGTTTGTGTGGCACACTGGTGTTTCAGTGCTGACTGGTAGATTTAAATAAAGGGAATCTTAATTTTCTAAACTTAAATCATTTTGATCACTCCAGATCATAAAATACATACCAAATTGTTTCTAATTGCTACTGACTTCCATAATATTGTAAAATAGAATAAAAGTCAAAGGATGTATTACACCTGAGAAGAAATGTTTGAAGAGGATAGATTTACAAAGAAGAAATAAATGTGATTTGTTTAGACAAAGCAAAGTGAGGCAGTGAAAAAATATGAATGAGAAGGGAAACTATGAAGATGTAAGCTGAAGTAAAATAAAGACTAACAAAAAAAAAAAAGTACTCAGTTTTGATGGGGTTCGGTGTCTGCACACGTGGACTGCCAGTGGGATGGGGGGGTGTTGAAGTGTGTGCACGTGAGCGTGATAATACAGGAAGAGACATCAGAGTGGGGTTGTGAGATGTCCAGTGAGTGCCTTCCCCAAATCTATCACCCTCCCACCCCTGCTCTTCAAATCCCCTTCCCCTTTGTGCTGATGCTCCAGGGTTACAGTGCAGAGTGGATGCAGTGCTATCACCCCAGCTAAGAAGCTCCCTCACCAGGCACGTGGTCCACTGTGGCAGACTGTAAAGCCTGGAGCTCCTTCAGGTCCACGTGCCCATTCATCATCTCAGAAGAGCAAGGGGAGCTGCTGGAGAAAGGAAGGACTGAGTTTCCAGTATGTCCGTCTTTCCCTTGAATTGCATCTTTAGCCCCACGTATTTCTCCATGCAACGTTTTTAATTGGCTAATGTCATCAGCGTCATAATTTTTGTTGCAACAAACAGAGGGAGTAGAGGTAGAGCGAGGCAGATCCAAGCAAGTGGAATTTTCTCCAGACAAGCTGGTAAATGAGTCACATGAGACTTCATCCTCCTCTGGTTGGTCCAGTTCCCAGCTCTCTTCCTGGTCCTGCTCATGTGCTAAAGTGCGGAAGCCCTTCGTGACAACACCAGGCCGATGATCCAGCAGAGCGCCCATGTGGGGTTGAGCCAACTGCTGCCACGCATGGAGTGTAGCAGAGCCTGGAAAAGAGAGAGAGCAAAAACTCACATTACTTGCATCCATCTTAAGCTGTTCTCCAGCTACGAATTGTTGTTGTTTTTTCCCCACAATTTTCATAACATCATATTGACCAGCTTTACAAAAATAAATAAGGAAACAGCTGTTCAAAGCCTTTTCGTGGTGACTTTAGAAGGATGATAACCGTGGACACTTTAAATGTCGAATGAAACGATACAAAAATCTTTCATACCATAAATCTAACATGTAATAATAAATTTAAGTTGTGCTCCACTGAACATAATTCCATCTGCTCTGAACCTGCACAGGACCATCACCTTTTATTACAGCATGAAATGCTGCATCAAAAATAAACACGGTATGTAGGCATGTTCAGTAAATGTCATTTCTATGACTCAGTGTGTTCAAAATAGATAAAAAACTGCCTTTTGCTTGCTGTTAATTGGCAAATATTTAGTGGAGGCACATTAACACCAACAAGGGCAAAATCATGCATGTAACAGTCACAGTCTGTGTCACCTATAGGTTCCTGTGGTTACACAACATTTCTGCATAGACACTGAATGATATGGCGCAGTGCTGTCTGTGTCCAAGGTGTCCTTTCATTCAGTAAACTGGTCCAAATGATCTTTTCTCATAATACATGTGGGATGTCATTAAGCAAATGTACAGGACTAATGTGAAAAGAATGAGAGAAAGGAAGATGAGAAAATTAGTAAGATTTTATTTCAAGAAATTATCAACAAAGGAAACAGACACGTTGAACAGAAAAGGACTAAAGTGCAAACAAGACACAACTGAAGAAAAAAAAAGGCAAAAAACAGAGAGCAAAAGAGGTGGAGAGTACATTATATGACCCTGATGTACTGTAGCATTAAAATGTGTGGACGGGCCTGTTTACTATCAGTGGACAGACGATTATCATGTGACCATGCAGTTTGCACTACATATCAGACATCATTTACATTTCCACATATTGCACACTTATATTAATATGTTCAGGTTTAAGGCTGTGGCTTTTTAGCCAACCTGACAATATTACAATACTGGGAAAAAAGATTACTCTGTATTTATAACAGGATTACTGTGTGGAGAATTACCTGACAGCAAATACTACATATTAACAGTTTAGCTCTAAAAAAACCCACTTACAATTAACCATAACCAAATATGGAAACTAATAATTACAGGATAATAAATATTATCTTAAAAATATAAGACACGAGGAAATCTTTAACAAGTGCTAATAATAGCTTCCAGTGTAAAGTGCTGACATTCTGTGATGTGTTTATGATAAATAAAACCGCGGCAAACAAACACTGCTCTTTTATAATGGAGCTATCCAACATCCACTAAAGTCACTTTAAAGGCATTTTATTAACTGATATTTAGCAATTCAACACAGATCTGTACATTTGTATTTCACTTTTCACAAACTACAAGCCTCAAACCAAAGCACTGTGTATCGTAATCTATATTTCAAACCAGCAGCGTGGCTGTGTATGTCTGAAGTAAAAAGAGTGCTGGAGGTTTAAAGTTCCTCCCTGATGTTTAAACACCTCCAGCAGACCTGTGACTGAAGCCAGTGGGGCTCTGAGGTGAGGCTTTTTACTTGGCAGGCTGCTCAGCTCCAACAAACTGGAGCTCCTCTGCAGGACTTTCTTAGCATCCTGTGAGGAGCTCAGAAAGGTTTTGGATTTACTGTGCAAAATCAGATACTCAGTTTGCTGCTGGTTCTGAATGGCTTGGTTTTGGTTTTGTAATTGGGGGTAAATCTTGGTATAACTCTGGGGAGTATTCGACTGATTTCGATTCTGGTGCTTTATCTGAAAAATCTCATTTTTATTGTACAAGTGTTTTTGATTTAGATTCTCTCTTTCTGTATGTGGAGTATTAGAGGCCTTATGGCTCTGAGACAAATATTCACCTTCTAGTGGCTTAACAATCTGCAGCTTCTCTGGCAGGTAGGATCTTGCTGTGAAAGAGTATCCTGACCAGATGCTTCCCAAAGAGGGATGTGAGCACAGCGACAACAGGCTCTCAGTCGGGGTCCCTGGTCCTCCGCTACTCTCTCCACCTCCTTTTTCTTCCTCTTTGGCCAGGTGAGCCAGCTTTCTCTCCCTCTCCTCCTCAAAGAATCGTTTTTCTGAGAGGTAGTTATCGCGGCGAAGAGACAGACGCCGCAAGGCTGCTTCCAGGTCCCTGCTGCCCGGGGTCCCTGGAGTGCCAGGGGGCCGCTTGTTAGAATCCTCTGACCTGGAGAGGCAGACATAGTTTAGTTTTTACAGTTTTAAAACTAATATGGCTCTTTTTAAGTTTTGTTATTTTCTAAACAACAGTCGGACCCAGTCGTGTTAGAATAACAAGCAACAAAATGTCTCACATAAACCACAGAAGCACAAACAGAGCGAGTGGCATCTCCTTAGTTACTGAACCCAAAGAGGGAAAAATGGGAAATAAATGTAAAAGACACAACTAAACTATTGAAAAATATCAATGAAGCACCACACAAAAAAAGAATGTGTGTTGCACTTTCATCATACCCATCTCCACTCTCCAATATACTGCTTGTCCTGTTGTCCAGGAAAATCCCACTTCCTGTCTCACTACCATATAGGGAGTTGGCACAAGGGGTGCCCACCCTGCTGGAGCGCCCTGAGGTGAAGCACGACGTCTGATTTGAGCCCGGGATGTTGAGCGGAGAGGGGGCTAACGATGAACGCTGCTGACGCATGATGTTGAGGTTTTTCACTGTCTGGAACACTCGCTTTGGGTGCAGTCTGGAGACACACGGTCATATAAATATCGGGTTTTTGAATTTAGATTCGATTAGATGAAATCATAATCCTGACGTATCTATGTTTCATTTAGATTTTTAAGCTGGTTGTACCTCTGCTCTTCTACGTCTGGATCATCCATTTGGAGTTCTTTTCTCATGGTGCCCTCTATTTCTGCTGCCAGAGAGTCCTGGAGAAAAAGGCAAACCCTGTCAGAGCTTGTTTCTACTGGGGTGCATTAACGAATACAAGCAATTTACTGTGGATATTTAGCTAAACTTGGGTTAGGTTTAATGTGTACATTTTAGAATAACAAATTAGTGTTGGGTGATGCTCTGACCCCTCTTTCCCCTCGGTGCTACGTTTCCCCTGCTTCTCTGCTGTCTGCTCCCTCACTCACCATCGGGAACAAGCCCAGAGAATGGAAACGCCTCGGTGTGCTCAGCGGTAGAGTTTTATTTCTCAGGTTCTTGAGCTCCTCCTGAGCTTCACGGAGCATCTCCATACACTCTGCATACTTATCCTGTAACTCCTGTAACTGAAAGAGGAGAAAGCAGGAAAGAAAAGTGAACATTAATTATGAAGGCCATACTTAGACCTTTAGGTACTGTTAATGATACCTGATACAGAGACATTAATTTTTATCCTTAACTACTGTTTGTGGTCAACACCTTAAAATTCAAATGTTTACAGAGTGAAGGTAATGAATAAGTTGACATTTAGATATGGAAGAATGATTTTAAATTAGCCTGGATTCAAAGTAGTTTACCGCAGTCTGCTTGCTATTGCAGGACATTCTCTAGGAATGTGTCCTGTACCATAAACATTTTTTGGTGGAAACTATTGCTGCAGAAAATTCAATGATGAGAACATAGTCAGTGGGCTGTACATTGTCTTACCTCAGCAGTGAGTTGTCGCTGGGCATCTTTGGCTGCTCCCAAGTGCTGAGTCAGCTCTTCATTCTCCACAGCATACTGCAAATCAAAGCAAGCAACAGGTATGAAAAATGCATAAATGAAAAACTACAAAAATTACTAAAGCAACAAATTCCTTACATAGATGCTGGAGATAATTAACAATAGCAGCGTGAGAGAGGTCGGGAGTTTCATACCAGCTTGGCCTTCTTCTGGAGGTCTACTATCTGAGAGAGTAGATGTGTGATCTCTTCCTGCTGTCTCGAGGCGTCTTCAGTCTTCTTGGCCAGCTCTTCAGCCAGAGAGGAAATCTGCAGGTTTGCATCACCTGGGAACAAGAACAGATGCTCAGCACACGTAACAGTCTGTCAGTAAGCTTTATTGCCTCACTGCCTTTAGAAACCGAGGAAGTCGAATCCAGTGATTAGCCAGTCTAATACTCACGTAGTTCTTTGACACAGTCGTTGACAAGTTGCTGCTCTTTCTCCTCATAGGAGATAGTTTCTGTCTCCAAATGACTGGCCTGAAAAAAAAAACAGACAATAATAGTTCTGTATCACAAATGGTCTTAATGAAGCAGATAAATCATTTACTCTTGAAGAAAACCACTATTCTGTATTGCTGTCAAAAAACTAAATTCAACATTTTAACTTTAACTTTGTAAAGCCCCAGTAAAGGCATTATTATTTGTAAAAAAAAAAAAAAAGGTAAGTGACAGTATGACAATAATGGGCTTCATTGCAATTTAGAAGATGATCATTTTCAGAAACAATATTTAGTGTACATGCAGTTATAAAATTAAAACTGGGTGTTTTTTTTACACTATATTTACCTCAGACCGCAATGATGTGTTTTCCTCCTCCAGATCTTTGAGTTTCTTCTGTAAGCTGTCCAGAGGGAAGAAAGTCGGAGTTGATACACTGGTCTCACTGGGTCGCACACTGTAAACAAATACACAGTAGAGAAAATCATCAACGCAATCAAATGTGAAACACCGTCTTCTGGCCACTGGATGCAGCAGTGATAAGCACTTTTATAAATTAAATCCTGAAGTGATTCATTTAGGAGGTAATAAAAAAATAACTTTTTTTTTTATGTTAGAGCTCTAAACTCTTTAAGCATGAAATTTACTGGGACATTGTCTCATGTCTCACAAAAGCTTCAAAGGCAAATATTTTGTAATATTTTGTTTTGGTTTGCATTATATTTGAATTCTGCTGCATTAACTGCATTGCATAATACTCCTTGAAAAGGAGATGAGGAGATGGGGAGGAAAGGAGACGTACGGCGTGGAGGCGGTGGACTCCACTTCACTTTCCTCGGCAGCACTGGTATAGAACTGTAACAGCTCATCTTTCATGGACAGGTCATGACGCAGCTGAGACACCTGTATATGGAAATACAGAGGTAAAAATGTGAACATGTGAGTTAAACGAAAAGAAGAGGGGAGAGCCCTTCTGTTGCACCGTACACACACTCTGGTTGTGTACCTCTTCTCGTATGTGCTCGACTTGCTCCTCCAGCAGCTCATTCCTCTCACTCAGAGCTTTGTTTTTCTTCAGCAGTGACTGTCCAATGCGAGCTGCTAACTCCAAGTCCCGCTCTTTCTGCAAACAGAGAAAGGTCTGAATAGCAATAAAAAGCGAAAAATGACACTGAACATAATAAAGTAATAATTCGGGGAACACATGCTTTCTTGGCATTATTTAGGAAGAGACGTTTCCAAGTATTTGGTCAGAGTCAGGCTAGCAACTATCCCTCTGCTTCTGATCTTTATGTTAAGCTACTGTAAGATGTGTGTACTGTATGTTATAATCTTGACAGTGAATAGCACTGGAGCACCAGCAGTGTGCAGTATAATTAAAATCTTATTATGAGCCTCTTCAAAGCAGGCACGCCTGTTTTTCAGTAGGAGTGTCTGCAATCAGTAACAACAGCATTTTTGGCTATTACGTAAAAAGCAGAGACTTAAAATACTGTGTACCACTGAACAAGACAAAGCAAGTAACACGTTCACACCAATATATATATACAGTATATATCTGAATAGTGAGTATGAATGCATTGTCAACCACAGCAACAGAGGTCAGTATAACGTGGTTACGTGGTGATGATTCAGTAAGTTCGTTGATGGCGTGACATAATGTAAATACCATTTTTAGTCAGTAGTTAGATATCTGGCTAGTTTTTCACTTTAATGGCTAATTTAACAATGACATCTTTTTATTTACACAGTTTTCATTTATGCAAAGGAAGCGTAGCTGAGCTCATCATTGAAATGTCTTGTCTGACATTCGGTTCGTGTGAAGCAGACAGATTTGAATATGAGCTGCTGGAAACTAGTTTTATGATGCAATTTTATCAAATCTCATTTGTCATAAACCTCATTAAGTAACTTGTCTCCAGACTATCAGACTACATACATATTTGACCATTGCCTCATGCGTCATAAACTGTAGTCATCCGAGTTTATACCCGACATAAACTTACCTCTTCCAGCAGCCGAGTGACAGCGTCAATGTCACTGTAGGTCTTCGTCATCTGGCCCACTCTGTCAGCACACAGCACTGCAGAGACAGAACGAAGGAAAGTCTTCAAATGTCAGCACAAAATCCACTGGGAAGGTTAATGAAAAGTCAGTACACAGTAAACATGTTTTCATTTCCTAATCAGGTAATACTCATCTTACGTGTCACTATTCTGAAATAAGCCTTTACAGTGTGATTGAACTCCTGCTGTTGAAACTTTCTGCATTCAATTTGAAGTGAATTTAGTCAATTTGTACCATCTGTAGTAAACAATATTAAATATATATATACAGTAAATTAGTTTCCAATACCTAAATGTCAAACTGTAAAAAACATACATATATGCCAAAAGTCTATTTTCTATCCACAATACAAAGTACAAAAACTTGCAGTGGCTTCTGGACAATGATGTGTGGCCTGTAGATTTCCATATGCTCTTGGCTGGCAGTTGATTAATTAGGCTGCACCCAGCTAAAATGACTGCAGTTTAATACAGCATTCAGTCTTCATTTTATGAAGGTTATGATGCTTTTAAAATGGTGTTGACTCAGCTGCTTGTTTTCAAGGCCTTAGTCTGTGATGCTATTACACTGCATTATGTTATACTCAGGAGTTTCTCATATTTACTACATCCTCTGATAAAAATAAAATGGACTACTAACTAACTTTATATACGATTCTTAGTGTTTACAACAATCAATATGGACACGTGTTGTATTTCATACTATAAGCAGTAGGATACGTCCTTTCCTCTTCACTCTTGTTCCACATTTTTCTAAGATTAATCATATTGTACTATGCTCCTAAGGAGTAAATGCCCACCTACTACAGTCATACTGTACATGCCTTAACAAACCTGATCAAGCTACCTGGTAATTCAAAAAAGATAAGTTATTGAATGATGACACAGACTCACTACAAAGACACAGACACATTATGAAGGACCACACCCCAGCCTTTCTACTTCAGTGCACAAATGTAACTGTCAACTCCTTCTGTACTCATACAATGCTCTGACTATAAATGACCAGGTAAGCAGTTTTCAGTGCAGAGTAGAAGAATAACTCAGCCCAGGTCAAAATTCAAATTTGCTGATAGAAGAGATTACATGTAACTGTATAACCCTCTGTCTGAGACATACAATCGTGAGGGACATTCCAGCAAAAACAACAGACTATTTTTCCTGTTCCTTAAGAGTATCTGCTTTCCAACACCGAAGTCACACTCACACACCACTGCAGACAAAATGGATAAAAATGGAGATATATCAGAGTATGTGGATGGTCTTGTGAGTCATTTTAACATTATCAGCTGGAGTGAGAGGGCATGTGAGGTTGCACCGTTGGAAGGTATGATTCCCAACATATCTTAATGAGTCATATGGTGCCAGGCGGCACAGTGAGATGAGTGTCTACAGAAACATTATTTTACTCCAGTTTAAAAAGAACAAAGGACAAGCCAGGCACTCAGAGGCCTCAAAGAATGCAAAACATAGTTGGCTGATGCAAACAACATATTTTCATATCACAGGCGCTGTATCGATGCTGGAAACAGACACACCTTAGCTGGCTAAGCTTTAGATAAACATATTTACCGTCACTATCATTGATTATTAAATAAGTTGCTCTATTGTAATCAATGAATGAACATAAGTGTTTTGATTGATTAAATATAATAATACGATTAAATAACATATTTTACTATAATTTATTTATTATGTTAGCACGCTAAATGGCATTAAAACTTTTTAGCTTTGTAAATATTCAGTCAAAAAGCAATATGTAAAGAAGTAGATACATAACATTTTTGACCTTGAGGCAACAGAGGAAATGTTTGGGGAACACTAAAGGCACTGAACTTCATCCATATGAATGTCTGTACAAAACTGACAAGTCATTTCACTCAAAACATGAATTTCGACCCCTTAGGGCAGCCAGAAGAAACTTCAGGCATCACCAAAGTGAGGTAGAGTCCTCCTACTGGAACCATGACTATCAAATGTCAAAAAATTAATGGCAATCCAGAGTAGTTGATATACTTTTAGTCTGGACTGAAATAGTGGACCTACTGACCAACCTGCATTGCAAACCATAAAACTGCTTCTAGCATGAATGAAAACAATTTAGTCACAGTCCAAAGAATCTGATCATACAATGTTTTAGGGCAAGGATGGCCAACCCTGGTCCTCAAGAGTCACAGCCCTGCTTGTTTCCAACCTTTCCTCTACTTACTGCTTCTAACTGGCTGAAAACACCTGTACTAGCTATTCAACAGTGAACAGGGCAGGAATAGATGGAAAACAAGCAGGACAGCGGCTCTCTAGGATCAGGGTTGGCCATCCCTGTTTAGCCTTGTAATATGGGGATATTTTTCAGTTCAGCTATTCAGATGACAAAATATATCTCATACTATTGTGACACTGGTGCACAGTTAAGACGCACATGATCATGCAAAGCATCCAAACATACAACTTTCACTTTTTGGTGAGTTGTTAAGACACAGAGTGTTGCAGAGGAGACAATTTGGCATGGCCATCACTAGGAAACACAACTGTGTACGTGCCCAAACACACATATCGTTTAACAAAACTGCATGCTTGGTGCAACCTGCAACCTGTTTCTCTTACTTTCTGTGTTTGTGCTTTCGGTTGAAGAATATCCTGGTTTATTTCCATGGTAACATTCCACCTAGGTCAGAGAACTACACAACTAATAAAAATACATAAACCCTATCAAACTGAGTTAAGCTCTCTTAGTACTGTATAAATAAAACTACTACCATATAAATAAAAAATGGTATCAAGGTTACAGAAACACACCAAACAAGGGCAAAGACAAAATATAAAGGATTTCTTTTCCTGTTCTAGTGATATTAGGAGCAGGTAAGGTAACCTTCCTCTAATGGTTTACTTTATTAATACACTTTAGTCACAAATTAGTTGTGAGCAAATAGCAACTCTAGCCTGGATTTTGTGTAAAGAGGTGTAACCTAATATTGGAAGGTGATCAGGGTGTGTTCTTGGTGTTTTAATGAAGACAGAACGTAAAATGGACGTCCCCTCTCTCCTTATCAAAGAGAGGATAAAGGAGAATCAAATCTTTAAGTCATATTTTTATTTGCTTCCACCATTGTCACAATAGGTACCAAATAAAACTGAATATAATATGATATAGTACAGAATACTCAGTATGAACCTTTTACCAGACCCGTCTGGGTTTATGTTCTTCTCCTTATAATAATCATTGCTGGTACTGGGCGACAGACAACACACAACTTCAAGAACAACAAACAAACACCAAGACAACAGACTGAATGGAAAAAGGATCAGTGTCCTAAACACAGCCTGTGTGGAACTGTGCAGATCAGTAGCATGAACCTTCATTGCAAATATGAAAACCTGTTTATGCCACAGCAACATGCTGTATGTCACAGATACATACTTTACAGCTTTTATTTATGCATATGTTTCAATATTGTGCTTTATTTCTTGACACAGTATCTTTATGTACACGCTTATTATCTCTCAGTATGCACATCTTTCTGTGTCCCTATTTGTCTAAAATGTCACACGTTTCCCTGAAAATGAATTAAAAATAGAAGCTACATGGCTAAGTTCAAAAGTATATATTACAAGTATTAGTGAACATACATGAAAATTGTCATCCTGCCACATAATACACAATCTAGGAGTGACAGCTAGCAATCTAGAGCCTAGCCCATATTTGAACATGTCAAATGAGCAGGCAGATAAACCACAGCGTGGTGAGACGATACACAACACTAACACGACGGACCGCAAGTGCAGGATAAAGCCACAGCCTGTAGGAAGACCTGACACTGACCTGACATAAAGTTACACAGCTATCCAAAAACTCACTTCAGAATTAAATCAAAAAATATTTACACAGATTAAACCGAGCTTTGAGAATGAGGAAGACAACGGGGAATGTTTCAGACTACATAGCCCACAGACTACCTTCACATAGAACTTGTTGCTCTTCGTCCATCTCCTCTTCCTCCTCTTGTTGTCTAATTCCATGGATGGGAAAACAGGCATATTCCTCCTCATCTTCCCCCTGCTCTGTGCCTTCATTACAAGGAAGGCAAACATATTCCTCGTCTTCCTCTGGCTGGTAGGAGTACTCCAATTCATCTTCGGCACCTGTGAACAGTGCCATCCTCTTCCCTGGCACTATGGCCAACCAGTTAACCACAAAGCCTCCAGGGACAATGCCATGGCCTCTATCAATGCTGCATGCATTTTTGTGTGCGTTTCAATACACACACAAACACACACACACACCTAACAACATTTTATTCCATAAAGGAGAGAAGGTGTGTATTTTTACACCCTCTCTAAACACTCCATATTGCATGTCTGTGTGTGGTTATCCATTGATTGCCAAGTAGTGTCTACTGTATTGTGTAGACACTGAGTTTCTAAGTGTGTGTATCCTTTGTCGCCTATGGTAGCTCTGTGAGACTCCTCCCCCTCTCCTCTGTGACTGGTCAGTCAACCGCCTGCTCTAGTTGACAACAAATGTGGGTGGACACAGACAATCAGGAAACCGTCCAGCAGCACTTTAAGGTCATAGAACTAGATTAAAATCGATTTAGTATGACAGATGAGCACATTTAAATTAATCTGTAATATTTATCACTGTGATCCTCAGCTGGTGAACCTCATTTAAAAGAGCTGATATATTTCAAGAGGAATCTGGCACAGAGTGAGTCACCTGTTTCTCAGGTGAGTCGCAAGTCCAGTGTAAGTAAACCTTTATGAAACCCCCCCTCACGTGTGAATAACTTGGTACAGTCCATTTAGCTTGTATGGCGACAACAGGGAAGAGCAAACAATAATAGACATGCACATGTTTCCAGGGTGGGGCCAGACTAAGTGAAACCTTATGAGGTACATAGTACATATTTAACTTACAGCCAGTATTATGAAGTCTATGTTTATAGGACATAAAGTTTAACTCAGAAAAAGAGCAAATTATTCCATTTAACTAGAACAGGTGTTTTTAGACCAGAAGAAGCAGATGTGATACAGAAGCAGATTGCTGAGTCTTTATTGCACAACTAGGACAACAGACTATTAAACAACTGCGTCAAGGCTTAGGAGTTAGTGTTTGTGAACTATACAAACCAGAAATTTATTTTATTCTTCAAGGGGAAGAAGAAGAATAAAGTAATATTTGTTATCAACAGGTGCATTGAATAAAAACTGTGGGCAGTATAACACTTCAGCATGTTGTATCTGTAATTCTACTATAAACATGCAGCTTGAGAGACTTCCTTGAGGTTTTATGACTAAAATTCATCACTAGATTAAAACCGTTATCAGTCCATCATTTAAATTTCACGGCTGAGGCTGAGTGAATAAGTGTCAGCATGTCTACTAATACTGCTTAGTCATAAAATTCAATCAACCGTCCTGGGTGCTCATCCGTGTACATTTTAATAAGCTGTCCTATGAAAACAAGGATGTTTAGTCCTCATTAGCATTTAATAATAAATACAATGGTTTACTGGAAAAGGCAGAACTATAGTTACAGAATTTTGAGAAAATGTCACCTTCCAAGTTTTCAGTCTTTTCTTTTTACATTAATCAAACTGTACCGCATGTCACTGGTCACATGGTCATCTAAGCTTAAGGAGTAAAAACCCCATCCTTAATAAATTCAGATGGGCCACATCAAAGCATCTGCTCATTAGTCAAAGCTCAAGTATTATAATTACCGTAATTGGTCTAAAAAACTGATGTCGGTTCAGTTCCATCATTAATGCTTGAGTAACTCCACTCAATGGCCCTTAAAATACAATGCTGCAGGCAACAAAAGAATAAAACACCACCACTAAGTAGTGCTCCTCTCCCATTGCTTTTCTGGTCACATTCACTCTTTGTACTGCTTATGCTTTCCGTCACAGCCTCCCCCTGTTCACTAGTTGTTAGGTTTCTGTTGACATATTCTGTACAATGGTTTGAAGAACATTACAAAATATTCAGTAGGTTGTATATAACTTGCTGAAATCCCTCCATCTAAAACAAAGATTCTTCTCGACGTTTGCCATTTCTCAACTTGTGTCCAGTTCTTTTTAGATTTCGCCTTTGCTTATAACATATATTAGCAGCACTGACCAGGAAACAATGATAGTATTTTGCATAAGGAAGATAACTACAAATTATAAGCCATTATTTGTGCAGACTTGAAAGCAAACAAATAGATTTCTAAGATCACATTAAAAGTGTAATGCTGTAAGGTTAAACTATCCCTCTGTCCTGTCACTTTGCTTCTAGTAGAATAGTTTGCCCTCTTTCTCAGCCCCAGGCCCCTGGTTCCCCTTTGTTCATCCAGTCATTTGTTTTGAAGGCTTCTAAAAGTTCCAAAGAAAATTTTGGCAGGCTGCTATAGACAAGGGTGGCTTAGAGCAGAATGAAAATCAGTGAGCTAAATATAAGCCAACCTACTTCCACATCCCACCCTTGTATATCTCAGAATAAAACCAGCTGCTTTCTATTCCTGCTCCTACATTCCACAAACAGCACATCCCCTCTCACTTGGTTATCTGATCATTTCAAGCACGCTTAAACCTACTGTCAGTGTCTACCAGGAAACATTATTCAAATCACCAGAGACTAAAAATCAAACCTGAGCTGGCTCCCAGAGCTAAATAATATTGCAGATTAGCTGCACAGCTCACACTGGGGGAGGTTCTGAGCCGTCTCAAAATGTTATATAACTATGTCTACAGAGCATCCTTAAGACACACACACACACGCATAACATAGTGCATGTAACGACTAACGGATCACATTCTCTCCTCTGTTAATAATTTCTTCACATTAAATGTACCTGCTGCCTTATAAGACAATAAGTCACAGACAAGAGGAGAGAATGAGACAAGGGCAGAAAGAAGTACACAGACATTAGAGAGGGAGAGGAGAGAGAGCTAGAGGCAGAGCTAGAGGCAGTGCCAACGGGCTCATAATAACCTGCTGTTAGTCACATGACTACACAAGTCCCCCACCTTTTGGGTGTGCATATATGGAACAACCTGTACAATCATCACCCACACAGGTTACATATTGTAGCTACTCCAAGATAACACCACTAGCTGTCGTAACAAACTGAGGTCTGTTACATAAAAGCACATCACTGCAGCACGTTCTGTAACACATACAGATGCATTTAAGGTCAATGCCTCTCCGTTCCTTATTACTTATGTTGTTGTCATCAGTGTTGCAGATGGTGCAGATTCAAATATGAATATAAACTGATTAATCAACCTAGCTTCTTCTCAGATAGTTACTTTGTCACCTACCTGCTATGATGCTCCAAGTTGTTAACTAAACCACTAACTGTAACTAAAGGTAATCTTTACAAACCCATGATGATGTTTGACTACTTTTACCACTGAAAGTATTTCCAGTAGTCACAGACTCTCATTGCGTTATGTTTTCACCACGAGTGACTTCTTTCATTTCTCCAGGTAGCTGTCTGTGGCACAGTCCCACATACAGGCTTCTATTCCTGATCCAAGAACAGCAAAGAGGAACCACAACGGTCCCCAGTCCTCCTATTTCCTACACCTACACCCACAGCTACTTTACAGGCCACACTGTCTCAGCTGCCACAGAGTAGTGAAGCACATCTATCTTTTTTTTTTTAAACTAACTTTTAATCTACTAATAATTAACTATTAATCTACAAGCCACATTTGTGACCAGTGCAGTTTGATCATGTCACAACCCCTCTTCCTTCAAATCTGGATTACATGTCACCGGTGGATATGTTGTAAAACCTTCCTTATGCTTATCAACAATATTACAACACGTACATATGTTATTATAAAAGCTTTTACTACTTCTGTGTATTACATTGTACACATACTATAGTATGTTCAGACTGATGGACAGGACACTAAGCAGTTTTGTGAATGCTGAATCTAGACAGCTCGTCTCCATTGTTGCTTTCAGTGCATTTTATGCTATAAAGTTAAATTTAGGTCATATCTACCATAAGCATTTCTTTTTGTTCCTTTTGGTCCAGATAGTGTTTTTGTTTTTTTACTCTAGTATCAGTTTGTCAACTATGCAACTAAACATACACTAGTGCAGTATATACAAACTTACTACCACAGATATATAAGCCACTAATACTAGTGCAGTTAGTAGTTCAAATAAACTCTTCAACTACTACGTGTCACTGTGTCAGATCATAGCAGACAGTAGTCTTACCATCAGTACACTCTTCATAGTACCAGTCCAGTTCATAGTAGTCGGCCTTGACAAACCTCTGGCCTCGTCTCTTCATCCTCACTCCTCTGACAAACAATTATTACTGTCCAAGCATACTTAGCTATAGCATGTGTTGATGATACAATACCACAGCATGCCTAAAAATGACCAGCTGTCACTGGAGTCACCCTTATTGGTAAATGATAGCAACCAATGGTCAGGTATCACATGCCTAGTAGTTACCAGCTGTGAGTGAGAGGGGCCAGGCTCATCTTATGTCCCACTCTCACTGGGAACAATCTGGCAGCATATTATACTCCATATTAGTTGTCATGCTGGTGCCATTTCTGCATGTCATCCCTCATAACCATTACTTGCATCATCTGTTGTCAGCAGAAAAAAAAACAGCACTGTCACTTTATTGTCCTTCTGTCCATCATTTAATGCTTCACTTTTTCAGTAAATCTGCCACCTCCTTTTATTCTCTGCCATCTTGCTGTGGTTGCTTGCTTCAGTCTGTCTTCTTTCTTTTCTGTCCATCGGTTTACCCATTCCACTCCAAAGCTTCAGCAAATGTGTCACCTTCTATCCTCTCATGCCTCCATCCATTTATAGCTCCAAGCGCTTCTGCAAGTCTGTCCTCTGGCTGAGTCGTGTCTTTCTGAGGTTATATTATAATCACTGTCTTCTCCTTTGCAACATGCCTTGCTCGTTGACAGCACTAGCTCTACACATGGACCACCGCATCTCTAACAATGACTCAATATGCACAGAGGATGCAGGGAGCGAGCGAGTAAGCAGCAGCAGCAGTCACGGGTTTTGCAGTAGAAATGATGATGATCGTGACACAGTGGGGTGGGCGGGATTAGAGGGTGTCTACAACCAATCAGCAAGACAGCATCAACAGTTTGCTCCCACCCTCCATTCGTATGTCAGCATCTTACCCCTCCTCTCCTATACTTTGTCCTTCTGTGTAGTTGCTATAGCAACAGGCTCAGACCCAATGGCCTGAGGCTGAGCAGCATGTAGAAGCAGTTAGCAGGAAAGGAGTGTAGCGTTGGCAGAGGTGACGTGGCCAACCCCAAATGAATGAACACAATGGGTATTCACAGATTTGAGTGCATGGGAGACAGAAGGTGGGGTGTCTTCATGGCAGAAAGCAGAATCCAATATATAGTCAATTTCAATGACAACATGAGCAAAATTCAATGTCAGCCTGCCTGGACGTGCTAACATACTGCATATTACAAACATTAAATGTACCTCAATACATTCTAGTGCTCGCAGCGTGGAGCTAATACAAGGCTACAAGCTAAAAGGCTAACTGCACATTTTCAAACTGACGCTTACTGAAAGAAAACTGGCTGGAACATCATTGTTTGTGTGATAAAGCAACTCCAGCCAGTAAAGTGACTTGCAAAGAGTTTGAAGTTAAAACAAGCCATAGGGGTCACATGAGTGCTTCAGGTTTTACTACATCAGCCCCAAGGTTACCATGTATTATCGCATGAGAATACATCTATTATTACAAATGTCCACATACTGTATCTGTACCCATGTATATTCACCCATGATGAAGATAACATGAGGAAAACCACGTGATGATTAAATTAAAAAAAAGCAACATTGTCAACCTTCAACAGTACACATGACCTTATCACTGTCTCTTGGTCTGGCTGGATGTCAGAGAAATGCAGAGGCCGAAATGTATAAAGTATGTCATACATGGTGCATCGTGGTGAAGTTAGTTAAGCCTATTTATAACATGCTTGATTTATTTATAGAAACACATTTTAACCTGAGTCACTATTCAAGTAGACATGAATTAGAAATTAATTATTGATGGTGAGAAAAAACACTTTACGTTCCCTTGATTTGCCATGTGCAGCGTGTGCACGTGTTTTATATGAGCCTGGGTTACAGCTGCCATAAACGACAACCAAAAGACAGCTCTTAGTCTGATAAGACCAGAGCAGACACACGCATTAGAGGGCTAAGCAGGGGGCTAAGTGCAAAAGAGAGCAAAACTACAACTAAAAACAGTGACCCATCAGGCGTGTGTGTTGTGACAACCATGATCAGCTGTTGCACCCACACGGTGATGGGGGGCCATTGTCTCACTCTCTCTCGTACACGCTGAAGCTCAGTTGAAATCCTAACTCCTGGTGGTTAAATCTAAAAATCTTATTTTAGGAACAAAGCGACTGATATGGAAAAATGCATGTGATCAACTCACAGAAGTATTTGAGGGTCTCCTCTGTCTGTTCAGTGGTCAGGTCGAGGGCCGAGTCGGGGTCCACGAGCGGCGTGTGCAGCCAATCATCTTGGTCGTAGCCGAAGATGGTGTCTGCCCTCAGCTTGTAGACTGGCAGCTGTTCCTCCAATAAGCTGATAATTTCAAGCTCTGGCAAATCAGTACTGTTACACACATCTGCACAGAGACAAAGAGAGATTAAATACCGAATTTGTTCTTTTCTTTGGTAACAATTTTTTCTTTAATGCAATTAGTCAAAAATGGATGGATGATTTATGAGTGATAAAGATCAGTTCTAGTAAGCATCACAATGCACATGTAGACTGGACAACTTTATTACTTGAAAAGCAGCCTAAAACCAGTATTACAGTCCTGAGGAAACTGAAAGTATAGGATGCCCTCTACTGGCCAACAGTTAGACTTACAAACCTTCAATTACAACTATTCTGCAGCGCTCAAACATTAAGCACAACTAAAGGTTAATTTGTGTTGAATATAAATAATATACATATAATACTGAACATAAAAAGAGATAGTTATGCAAACAATAACAAGAACCAACAATACATATCATTTTTTGTGTTTCAGTATATATGTCAAATTCTACTGTACAGTATTTACTTCTCTGATAGGCAGCTAATGGAGGCGCATGTGGAGCCAGTTTGAGAATCTATCTGTCTGAGAAAAGCATGTATACATCAGGGAATCAAACAAATAAAACCATAGACACTCAAATAAGAACAATGGCACAAAGAATGTACTAGCTACTTTTTTTTACAGAATAAAAATGTAGGAAGAGTAGGAAACATTTATACACCACAAGTACTCAAAGTGAACAGCAGCTTTCTGATTCAAACCACAGAGCAAAGCTGAGAGTCACATTTTTGTGCTGCTGTGGAAAACTAAACAATCTTACCTAACCTCTCAGCTATGTGCCTCTCTGTGCACACGCGTTTAGTGCACTATTAAAAGAACATACATTTAAGACTCTACGACAGACACTGACATTTTTTAGTCAGTTTTTCTACACAGATGTGAAACTGAGAAGCTCTTGGATAGAACAAATTAGAATCCACACAATAAGAATTAACATACAGTAAAAATATGTCCCTTGTTTCTCTGTGTCCCTCTATTTCTGGCTCTGTCGCTCTCCTCTGCTGTCTATCTTTCTATGTTGCTCTAACAATGATGTCTCTCACAGTTTGCTAATCCAGACTGAATGACTGTCTGTGCTGAAAAAAGAAAACACACACACAGCAGATGGGGAATCATTCAACAAGCACAACCAATGAGGTTTCAGCACAGACTAAAATATAATTCCTATCAATGCATCAGATATGGGGCGTTTTACCCTTTTTTTGTTATTACTAATATGTCTGTAGCTAATTATTATTATTATCTCATCTTTTCACAAAACACAGTACACACTGCTACATAAACTATGTCAGTGTATATACAACTTATCTTTGAACTCTTTTTGAGCTTCAAATGAAGCCAGATAATATTTAAACAAACCTGATACTGAATTCAGAATCACAAACTTTCTCTTCTGGACTGATATGGAATATGACCCCAGCACTTCAGCTCCTAAAAGGAGCTCTGATAGGATTTGAATGAGGATAATTATAGCACAAAGCATTATGTGCTGTGTCTGCTGACAAAAGGTCAATAGAGAAAGCAAAAGTTGTGTCTATAGTGTTTTTGGTAACTATTTAAGTTGTAAGAGTAGTATTGAACAATTACTTGATATGTTGTGAAAGTTATTCACTTTAATAAAGGCTGAGTGGAAGCACAAAGAAGACTAACAACACAATGAAGCAGCCAATGGTCACAAGAGGAAGAAAGTTCAAGTTCATATGCTGTCACCCTGCTGGTCTGAGCAATAAACACACCAACATGTGAACATGTGCAGAGTACACAGACAGAAAGTCAGTCATCAGTCAATACTGATCCTCAGTTACCCAGAGCCGTAGTCACAGAGTATAATCAAACTATGTAAAACAGGATGTGTTTTAGATCAAAAAGTCAGCATCAAACAGTTTGCATAACAGAAAGTTACTTATTTCAGAAATACTCTACCGAGACATTAGGATCATCTGGAAATGTTACCTTATGGAATTGGATACGGTTTAAATCCAATGGACTAAAGTCCAACATGGCTGCCTCCTGTTAAGCAATACACTTCAAAAGTACTCTTAACTTACAAAAGCTTCAACTCCTTTTTATTCCATATACTGACAGTTACAATACAAATATTTAACTTGTAAAGGCAAATCCCAACAGCCTCAAGTGAGTCACTGACAGAAAAAAAGACAAACACAAAGAAGAGAACTCTATCCAGATGTTAGTCAGACTAGTCATAAAGCTGACTGCAGACAAGCTGAATCTGGTAGAAAACCACGCTACACACAGTGTACTCACTCATGGTGCCTGAGGCCCAACAACCACCAAATCTGCTGCCCCCCAATCACATTTTCCACTGGACCAGGAGAAAGCAAGGTCGCAAGAAAGAGAAGCCAGACAGAAAGCACGTTGGGAGGGTGAGAGATACGAAGAACGAGAGACAGAGAGAGAGAGCGAGAGAAAGAAGGTGCTAAAAGTTTTAGAGGACGGCCCTGGAAGACAGAAGTGGGAGAGGAAGAGGGAGGGAGGATTGAAGGGGAGAGGAGAGCAGAGCCAAACTCGCTCGTCATGCCTGACATGCCAGTGACGAGATCCACACCGCCCCATGTTTGCTCTGTCCCCTCTCTCTCTCTTCCTCTCTCTGACACGCTACAGACCCAGCTGGACTCTTCCAACAAGCCCACACACACACACACACACACACACACACACACACACACACACACACACACACACACACACACACACACACAC
>JAUYWH010000008.1:16782058-16838708 GCA_034779795.1 Ctenopoma multispine | reverse complement strand
ACACACACACACACACACACACACACACACACACACACACACACACACACACACACACACACACACACACTTTCTCTGGCTCCATATCCTGCTTCTGTATAAACACACTGTAGCTGAAGCTTAAAGCTGACACTGCTACACCGTATGCTGTCTTTCTCTCTCTCTCAGTTTTTTCAAATGAGTAGTTAGTGTGGATGCAATCAATCAAATGTTTTATTTTAGAAATGCTTATAATATATAATACCGCCAAGATTTTCTTCCGACGCTACAGCACAGTCCAGAATTAGACTGAGCTGCCGCTGCTCACAGACAGTAGTCACATGAAATACAGGAGAGGACGTCATTGTGGTCAAATATCACCGGCAGTCCATAAGAGCTACATGTGGAGGGCTCCACCAAGGTGTTCAAATGTCACCAACTCTGTAAATCTTTAAAGCCTGTACGCTTGTACAGGTCTTCAGCAAGGTGTTAGTGCACATACAAAGATAATTAAACATTTTAACTACAATGAATCCAAAATTACACAACTATACAAAGAAGCTGAAATGGACTTTTGAGATGGATAAATTGAGAAAATAACAGGGAATGGGGGAGGTTTAATAAAATACTAAAACAACTGTAAGTTGGTATTTCTGTTGTTTCAGTTTTACGGGATGTGTGTGTGTGTGTATGTATAAACTAAAATTCTGAACTATAAACTGCATAATGAATATGTTTAAATGTAAAAGAAGACAAGTTATTTATCTTTAATCTTGTTGCTAGTTTTTGAAGAACTGTTATGATGTATACACAGATGCAGTCGTGTTGCAGTTGCTCCTAAAAGTGAACTTCTGCCACCACGTTAATGTAGTTTCAGTCTTGTGTTGCTTGGCTCTGTCTCTAGTGTGTCTAGTGTGTGAGTGTGTGTGTATGTTTGTCATAATGCAAACACTACTCTGCTTCCAACATTACAGCATAATGGATACATGCTGTCACTGGATCACAGATCAGCAGCAGTTTGGATTCTACTCTGTTTGTTCACTTACATAACTCACTCAAGATCACTGTCCTTTGTGTTCTCACTCAGTCCCCTCTCTGTCCGCCTGCTTGTTTCTGATCTCTCTGTCCTTACCAAGCATCCCATAATTTCACAGTTACTCAACTCTTTACATCACTCCTGGCTGGTAACCACAGAGAATTAATCTCACACCCAGGAACTGCCCCATGGCAACGAGTTCCTCTATTCAGCCCTTTGTCTTCATTCACCCTCTAGACTTGGTGAAATGATATACACATACACATACAAACTCCCACGCAGACGTTATCCTTTGGTAAGAAAGAATTCAAAAGAGAGACAGGCAGCTATACAAGAACACAGACACAAGAACCTTAAATGTAACATTATACAACTGAGTTAAGTTTGTTATAGTCATACTTTCATACCAGCAGGTGGCAGCACTCAGCTAAGTCTCTTCAGCAGTTCTGCCCTTGAATAACATATAATAATAATAAGAAGTGTTGGTGACACATGACTCCAGCAGATATTACCACAGCATTTAACTATGTGATTTTGAGAAACGTAGTTCGTTACATGGTTGCTGCATCAACATGTCACCAAACTAGTGCTGAGAACTGACATTAAGTATGAGTTGGTCTGACTGATACACAGGCTAAACTTGAGATTTACATGTTTGCTGTTTAATCCTTTCAAATAACAATCATTGTAGAGCAGAACATTGTCCATTTTCTACACTGTCAAAAACAGCTTGCACACAGTTTCACTAAGCTACTCGGGGCTTGTGTCCTTGACTACATTATCCTGCACTATGTTGATTTTACTTTGTCCATCTGCCTAAGCAAGGTTGAGCAGGATCCATTATTCAGACATCAATACATTGATCCAGTGACCACAAAAACTTTAGTGTATGCTCTCAGGGACTTTTGAAGTCTTTAAGTACATGACAGGCCATCACACAGGTCTGCAAACTCAACTAGTACAAAAAAGCTGACCAAGCCCTGAAAAGCCTGGCTTCCTGCTGGTCTATTGTTCTTTTAGATGCTCATGTCTTAAGGGACCTTGATGTTAAAAAAAAAGTTTCCGTGGTCAGTAAAAACTATCATAGTAAATCACTGCAAACTTACTTTTTAGTCTGGCTCTGGTTCTCTTGTTGCCTTGTAGGCCTTGAAGCTTTTGGCCAGGCTGTAGCCAGCTCCACTTTCTTTCATCTAGACCTAGTTCTTAGGCGCTTGGTGCTAACCTCGTCAATAAACAGAGGCAAAAGCTTCATCACAATAATTGGAAGAAGACCTTCATGGACTTATCACTCATCTTAATGGCCACACAGTCTACAGTGGTTCTCAGCTCAGTTCTGTCTAGTACAGTCTAGTTGGAAGTTAAAAGATGTGTTTGTCATTAGTCTTCATTTCCAGATTTGAATAATACAGACTTCTGTAAGATGATTAGCATCAATATCCATTAACCTCTTACATGATATAACATAAAAGTTGTTGTTGTTCAAAGCATTTGGCAGATAATTGGTCCAGATAGACTCATTCAAACTGTAAGAAGAAAGCAGATAAGTGCAGCAGCATAGTGCAGCTAATTCTGACCACTGGAGAGAGGACCTCAAGTGTCCCTCTGCTCCCTTGAAGAGAAAGATGAGGGGGGAGAAAAGAAGAGATGAGGAGATGAGCGAAAGCACTGACAGAGACAGTCCACTGAGAGCTCCTCTCTCTTTCACATGCTGGCTTATACAGAGAGCCGAGGTCCCCTGGAGCTGCTTTACTGACAGGATGTGACATTGGAAAAGGGTCACAAAGAAGGACAGTTTCTCACAGCTCTACACGCACACACACACACACACACACACACACACACACACACACACACACACACACACACACACACACACACACACACACACAGCTTATTCTAAAACAATTAGAAGTTGTGGTCTGTTGGAAATGTTTAAAAGGGGTAAATACAGATATAAAAATTATATTTCTATGGTGCTGCTGCCAGACTAAAAGTAGAGGATGACACTAATATATTCCACTTAATTCTTAATTGCTTAGTTTAATTGGTTTTAATATGCATGTAAACTTACCAGTAATGGTCTCTGCATCTCTGTAGATGGCCGCGAACTCCTGGACTGCAGACGGCAGACCTGCCTCACTGACATATTCCTCCTCTTCTGCCTCTTCGCTGGCCAATGACAGCTCCAAGTTATACAGGTGAGATTTGTGTTTATCTTCTGACGGCTGTTGAGGGGGCAGGGTGGAGGAGCAGGAAAAGGTGTGGTGAGATGAAGTCTTCGGGTCCAGCTTGGCGCTAAGTGGTTACCGATTTAAGGCAAGAGTAGCCATGAACAAACTTTGAACTTTCTGGAACAGAAAGAGGCCAAACTAGATTTTTCTTGATTGCAATACAGGACTGGAGCAAACAAAATGATCACAGCGTTTCAGAGAGGTGAGAGGTTGGAGAGATGGAGAACCACAACTATACACGTGGATGTACAGATGATTTTTTACTGCATGCCTGAAAGACAAAAAAAACAGGAGAGAGAAAATAGTGTTAACTTGCATCAACTGTTTTTCAATTACAAGTTACAAATAATAGATAAATATTTCAAGTCTGTCTAATAAAAAAAACAAGTGAATTCATGAATGACCATTTGATGTACATGCATTAATTGATGTATCTCAGTAGAGTACTGAAATCAGTAGTATTCGTAGATACTGCATCACACTCATCTGCCGGTGACTGATTCACAGACAGAACACAATTAAATACATAATTACAGACAGTATAGTGTGTACTCAAAGGAAGTGTATGGGGAAATAAAGAGAGGTGTTTCTGTTGCCCTCAAAATATTAAATGTTGCTGTATTGTGCTGGTTCAAAAGGTCCTGTAGACTCTTTCCGTTTTTATGTAAATAGGTAATAATAATAATAATAATAATAATAATAATACTTTTGTGTAAAGAGCTGCAAACAGATGGAAAAGATCTAATTAAATGTCATGATTAAAGAATATACACTAGATACAGAACAATGCCAGTAAAAACTCATATTGTAATGAGAGAATAAAGAGTTGTTTTTGGAGTGAAGTTGAGGAAAAGGTGGTAAACGTACAACACAATGATATCACTTAGCCACAGGCTGCCTGGCCAGGAGGCCAGAGGAACTTGGCTAAGTTTCTATTAATAGTCAAGACTTCAAAACACACACATATACACAACCCTCAAGACCTGCTGAGTCTCTCTCTACCGTCATTAAAAACCAACAAACCTTTGAATGTAGTCTTCTCCTCTTGGATTTATCTACAGTCACCCTCCTGTTTCTCACCATCTTTCTGTTTCCACCCCATGCTTCCTTTAGACATACTGAGTCAGAACCTGATGCCCTATGGGAAGTATAATTTAGGTCATAGAGTTTCCATTATTTAGTAAAGGACTCTAAATACCATAACACTGTTGTTAATGACAACAAACCATACAGTCATCACAAAGCACACAGAGGCTGCGGGGAAAGATTTCTGCTACAGGCCAGGACTTAATCTGGGTATTAAGCTGGGAGGGTTAGACACAAGATTCTTACAGTTCTTCTTACAATTATTCCACTATAACTACATATAATGCTGACCAAACATTTTGTTACAGTAATATATTATGTCCACAACATTCCCACGCGTACTGTGCTTCAGTGGGACTGACAATAACAGGGCTAGGCTGCAAATTAGAGGAAGTATTTCAATGGACCGATGGAGCCAGTGTTCAATAACACAATCATAGCTGTGGTTTCTTTCTTCTCTTGGGGGAAAGGTGTGGTTTTCCACTTTCTTTTCACCTGTTTTCTTGTTTTTCAATTTACAAAAAGTGTACTGTTCCCAGTGTTGTTTTCTCTTACATGCAGTGACTTTCAGCACTCTCCACAGTTTTACTTGTTTAGTCCTACTTGGCTTTGATTGACAGACATACTGTAATCTAACTAATGCAATGCTAATTGAAGTCTGTTCATCAGTTAGCCTCCCCCCAGCCTCTTCAATTTCCTTTAAACTGCAACAGTATGGAGATTACAACACAGACCACAAATATTCTTTCCCGTCTCCACCCAAACCACTATCAGAAACAACACTCAGCCCATCTACTCAGAAAAGACTGAGTCAAGCTCATACCAGTGGCCCAGTGGTGTCAAAAAGTTTTTGAGACAAACTTGAAAATATCATTGTGTAACAAATGATCCTTTAATGATAAAATGTGTTTAATTTTCATGACGCTGTCAATAACTGTCACCCCCCCCCCCCCCACACACACACACACACACCTGAAAGACTGCTGCACTCATCCCCATATGCCTGATGGTCTGTGGCAGATGCTCCTGACACTCACAACAGTACTAATGTTTATGTTTTCTACTCTTTCTACTCCTAAGTTGAAAATTTACCCAAAATGCTCACAGCCT
This sequence comes from Ctenopoma multispine, assembly GCA_034779795.1. Lineage (NCBI taxonomy): Eukaryota > Metazoa > Chordata > Actinopteri > Anabantiformes > Anabantidae > Ctenopoma > Ctenopoma multispine. The sequence goes on along the minus strand of JAUYWH010000008.1, from coordinate 16,833,266 downwards.
ATGTATTGATAAAGAAACAAGTGCTAAAGACACAAGAAGACTACAAGACTACAAGAAACTGGACTGATGAGGAGTGCTGATTTTGATGACGCATGTGATGTTTAATATTTATGTAACAAAGCAATAATCTATCTAATGATCATCCTGACTTTGAGACACAAAACAGAACTATGGGTATGCATCTTGTTCCTCAGCCAATGAGGTAACTGTTTGTAGGTTTGTCCTTGCTAGAGGGGATTTCCCACATTCAATAGCTAATAATGTGAACCATTTTGACTGGAGGTAGTGCTGCTTTGTGTGTGTGTGTGTCCCCTGGTTAATGGACTATAGAAGCTGATGGATAACAGTTACCAGTGGTTCACCATCAGTGTCTTTGCAGAACAGCTTGCAGTGGCTGCCTATCAACTGGAGCTCTAACACAGGAAACACTGTGCACACCAGAAACAACTTCCTGTGAACCGTCTTTGCTATAACACACTCCCCATTGTGCTGAGGAGCGCAAATTGGCTTTGAGACATATTGAAAAAAATGTGCCTCCATAACATTGCTATGAGAAGACAAACTCCTGTCGTTAACTCACCAGTTATCACCAGGGTACAGTAAATACTGGCTGTAACTGAAAACCAAAGCCATGTCACATTATCTTGGGTACACAAACAGTTAGTAAATTATACAGTAGCTCTGCATTAGACTGTTTAAAACAATATAAGAGTTAGGTACTTTTTGATTGAATGTTACAAAGAGCAGGTTTTGATTCTCACACTGATCACAATCTGACCTAACGGGTTCAACACTTAATGGAAAACCCAACAAAATGTTTGAGTGAGGCTGTGAATAAAGGTCAGTCCAGGCAGCATCCCTTCCTGCCAGCAACTGTATGATCAGTGGATCCAATCAATAACCCAATATCCTCTGCTGACCAGAGATCAATCAAAAACAATGATTTTGACTCAGGATCAAAAAGGGTTTTACATAAACTCACAAAACAAAATGATAATGGTAAATAACTGAAAATTCCAAAGTGATTTAATTTTACATTTAACCCAACATACAGGGGGCAAGGCACCACCATCACACAAAAAACTGATGACCAAAATGCTATTTTAAGCTTCACAATGGCAGAGATCATTGTAAACCAGTATTACTGGTGCATCTGATACAAAGCCTCAGATCAACTTTAAAAATGCAATGTAAGTAAAGTTGCAGGGTGGACGTGCTCTGTCCTGTCTCACTAATCAAATCATTAAAACAAGTTTCAATCTGTGTGGTCTCAGTGATATGATTGGTTAATGGTGCAGGGTGTGGACAAAAGAAAGAAAACTAAACTAAAAAAGACTAAACTAAAAAAAGACAGGGGAAGACAAACGGAGAAGTTAAGAAGAGATGGAAAGAAGGAAGCTGCTACAGGACTTTTAAGATCAACAAGTCACATGATTAGTCAAAGCAAGTTCAGACTGGAGAGCACCGCTATCCTAGTGGTTATTGCATGTCACATAACCACAGCAGCCCCAGTTTGAGTCTGGGAAGGAAGAGATTCACCTCTCTGTGGATGAACTCATGGCAGACGGGGATCGATGGCACACACAATAAGATGAAAGAAGAGAAAGTGATAGAGGGAAGGAAGGTACAGGAAGAGGCAGGCGACTGAAGAGAAAGTAAACTCTGTCATTTGTAGTTATTATTCTACAAGACAAGAAGAAGACACAGATGTTAGCCAGAAGACACAGCACAGACACACACTAAGACTCAGGAAGCCAAACAAGGTGTTGTGGGACTAACCAAAGTTAGAATGGCCATGCAGATCTGCTATATCTTTCTACGATTTGACTGATGACTGACTTTGTGCCACTGTATTATGTGTCTTCCTTAACTTTCCACTGTCACTCAGGCCATAACTTCTGGTAATCAGAAATATCTGAAATACCAAAAATACTATACTCTAAGTTCTGAGCAAGTATTAAAAAATATGTAAAAATGTAATACAGAAATGTAGAAAATCGAAATGGATGTTCTGATACACAAACATCAGCATGATTCACTATTAACACCAGTGCATATGTTTCACACACAAACAGCTGCAGCCCTTCAGCTGAATTCAGTGAACTGTGACACCAACACTATAAATAACACTCATACTGTTTAATTAATTTTAAACATTTCTGCTTCCAAACTGTGTCAAAATTATTACTGATAAATACTCACACCCATGTTCAGGCTGTATCAAATCATAACACAGTTTATAGGCTGTATCATGAGTTCATTATTGCCTTATTTGTGTTTTTGTTGTTGTTTTAAGTTGTACTTTTTGTGCCAATAATAATATTTTAACTGACAGAAGTTTGTATCAATGTGGCAAAATTCCAGTTTGGCCACAGTATAAAATCATGACCAGAGAAAGAAGATTTAATCCTGAATAGAAGTCACAGAACCACAGAGTTCAATCTCAGTGACAGTGTGCAGTAAAACAGCTTTGAAATGAGGTCGTTCAAAAGGCCTCATTCATAAACTGACTTTTTCTGTCCTTCCAAAGAATTTCCTACCATACATGGTCACGAGTCTCTAGCACACTTAGCATGAACATACGAGTAGATGATAAACACAGAGATACTTATAATCTTTCTTTCTTGTATTTAGTTAAAGACTACACATATAAATTAATTAATGTTGGTATGGTATCTTTCTGAGGAGACACAGTTAAAACAAACAATAAAACGTAATAAACCATCCCTGACCATGATAACTAACTCACTCATTGAATAAGTGTGTGTAGAGAGAAAGGTCAGATAAGAACAAAACACCCTCCATCTGTCTGTCAGACATATGAGCTATCTGTTTAGGTCCCACTGCTGGCTCAGGGTTGTGTTAACACTGAGTGTGTCCCCGCAGTGAGACAGTATGCATGCCTTCCACAGATCATGTGCTGTTAGCTGGCAAAACCAACTGGAATCTTATTTATATTCTCAGCACTGACGGAGAAGTCCTCCTCTACTGCAGTATAGCTGAGAAAACCTACAAATCTGACTCCTCAAATACCCTAAGCACAAATATTACATATGAGCTTTCATTCACAGACTAGTTTAATATGCATAGTGTGACTTGTAGTGATGAAGAGTACATATAGCAGTAATAAAACATTCAACTTTGACTCAGAGATCTAATTACCTGCAGAGAAGAACTAATAACCTCATGTCACTTTACATTACTGGTTAGTTCACAGTCACTGAGCAGTAGCTGTGATAATCTGTGAGACTGTTAATGGAGACTGAGGGGACCTCAGTCACTTTTAATGAGTGGAAGTAGATTGAGTGTGATAGGATTAACGTTAGATCAATCGCATTAAAACGTGCCCACAAAACGTTGAGACGAACCCTGAAGGCTGTGTGGCTAGAAAAGAGAGGCACCATGTCAAACACCTTGTTCCCATGCAAAACCATTTTTTTTCCCCATAGGTCACCTAATGCATAGCTGCGCAAACTACTCGGCAGACGAGCAGGTGAATGTGGAAAAGTGCGTATTAAGTTGTAAGTTAGTATAAACCGTTAACATGAGGAATTGTTACCAAACCGAGCAGCTCTCTGCACCTGCTCCAGCACACTTTCAAAATAAGAAACTCACAAACACACAAAAGACTTCTTACCGCTTCGACAGACTTCCCCAAAGAATAATTCCGTTTTCTCTTTTGGCCGACTAGCTTCACACAACTCAGCGGTTCACTCAGTGCGACTCTGTTCACTATTTCACAATGTGCTGAGACAAATACTGAGAGAGGACCGGTGTCTATCAGCCCGCACACCAGGCGAAAAACGAGCTAGATAATCGGGTGCATGCAGCAAATGATGTAGGAGGTAATTTAGAGTGAGTCCTGAGCCTGTTCACTAAACTTGTGAAGCTGTTTGGCTCCCTTTGCTGGTGTGGCTGAAAGGTTTGATAGAAACAAAGCTGCTGGGCAGAGCAAAGTCAAAGCAGAAAAATGATGGTACATCCGGTGTGACTGATTTCAAAATAAAACGCAGAAATTAGTATTATTATTGTAGTAGTGGTAATAGAAGTACACGAACAAAAGCATTACACTTAATAAATACCCTAAAAAGATATTTTAAAAACGCTGTGTTTGCCAGGACATAATCTGGTGTAGAACGTGTCAGATGAGATACAAAAAACCTGGACAGAAATACTAAAAACTTTCATATGCACGAGCATTTTATGATTAGCTACTTTTAGTCCACTACATTTCAGTGGAAATTACATTTATTTGTGAGACTGGAATCCTTAATACAAAATATAATCAACTCATTAATGGTGTGTTAATATGAATTAACCACATTTGTAGGATGTACAGTTTCCTAGATGAGTACTTAAAGTACATTACAACCTCAGTAATGCCTTTGTGATAAAATGGTACTTCTAGGAGAGCTCACTTGTAGTTTAACTTGAATATTGAGTCTGTGTACTTGTCTGCACCTGCCATGAACCTCACCACAGAGTTATCCTGAAACTTTGACTTGTTTGTAAAGCATCGTGTGGTCTTGCAGCGGACTACCTGCCTAACAGGATTCCAGTGGATATGAACCAGCCTGGCCTCTCCGATCTTCTGACACAAGTCTTGTAGTTTTCGCAAAGTGCAGGTCAAAAACCTTTGGTAAAGCAATTAAAGTTTTATGCTCCAAAACAATCTGAGAATAGATGCAAGGGATATTTTTGAACACAAACTTAAAACCTCTTTATCCTCACTTAAAAGCGTTGTTTATTGAGTTATATATGTTTTTATTTTATTTTAATCTATTAGTTCTTTGATTATATCTATCATTGAATTTCTCTTTTTAATATTTTATTTTATGTTCACTGCATTTAGTCTTTTTGTTTAATTGTCATGTTTAGTTTCAAATGATTTTTGAATTGTTTTTATGATTCATACTTGTCCTTTCTTTTTTATTATGTCAGTAATTTGTAAAGCACATAAAACTGTATTAATCTGAATAAAAGGTGGGATACAAATAAAATTGTTTTGATTGACGGATGATTGATTGCTGCAGTTGAGTGCAACATTTTGACCACTTAGCTTGTTCATTAGCTTTGGAAACTCTTATTGAACAGTAAAGAAACAGGGTAGTTTGTAATCATAGATACAAAGTTGATTTTCATATACAACCACTGAGAGTGGTTGTCGTCAAAACAGCCTATTTTTTAACTGTGTTCGTTACGAGTGTTTCGGCCTATTTATACAATATTCTAAGAAAGAAATGTGTAAATGTAATTTTGCTTTATTTTGTAGAACTAAATGGGAAATGGTGCTTTAGCATCTTCAGGTAACAAACAGGTTAGGAAGCTTATCTGAAGTGTTGCAGACAGAGTGAGGATTTCCGCTGCTCCCTCTACATTCTTTCTCAATTAGGTTGATGCATTTACTCAGAGGTCGACTGTCCAGAATGTCCTTAAACCTTTGTCATCTTCTTATCATCTGTTTTTGCTTTACAGGCTACTTAGTTTAACATATCCTGTTAGAGTTTTACTAGTCTGAAAATCCTGTAGATATCAGCAGATGCTTGATACCTGCCATGGTGATGCTGACAGAGCCTGTACCTCAGCTGTCTCCAGTCCCTGCTTGCTCTGTGATGTTTTGCCCTCACCAAGTCAAATACATACTCAGTTGTAGTCATGGGCAGATAACTGAATTAAAGGATAAAGGAATAATTTCTTAAACAATAGTAGGTTGCCTCCACAGTACAATTTGGGGACATTCCCAACAAGTGGACTACTCCCGAGTCTTGGGATTCAACGTTTTCTGTGCTCTCCTCCACGCCGTCTGTTGTGTTACAGCTTGTATCATAGCAACGCTGGAATATGCCATTTGGAGGTGGTGATCTTAAAACAGATAATACTGTTAGAATAAATGATAAAACAGTTTTGCTCGAATTACATTTATGTAGAAATATTTTATATACATGAATACAGCCATTTATACGTATGTAATGATTTCTGGGGGAAAATATATGTTTTATTTTAATTAAAGAATTCGTTACTTCCCCTCTTCCAGTCGGAATTATGTGACCCACCACGCTTCCGCTAACAAACGGTGGGTTCATTGAGTAGGTAAGTTCAAAGACAGTTTGACAAACAGAATAATATTATTATTTATTTATTTAGACTGTGTGTGGTGTGTAACTGCATGACGTTTCCATGTATTTTCGTAACTTTTTGGGTGTTGTAGTTGATTTTTTCTTGTTGTAAGCGAACAAACTGTGTGTGCATTAGAGTAGACGATAAGGTTAACTAGCTATTGCCAGACCACATACATAGACCAACCGTGAAGTTAGCCCAAGATAACCTGACAGTTTAATATGTTAATTAACATTTAGAAGTTAATTGTTTTGCTGACTTACTTTAAACATGCTCATTTAAGACAACTATATCACACTGTAGAGTTGTTTTAAGTTAAAACTACTTGTCTGCTGATACCAAGCCGTCAGAGCAGCTAATTAACCGTAATTATAAGCAGCTGGCACATTTTTACAGCAAATATTTTATTCTGCAGAGATATGATAATGTTAGCTCCACTGTTAAACTTGGCACATGGCCACTGCAGAACAATGTATATTTTTATTATATACCTGTTTCTTTATTTGAGGTGGTTCTGTGCTATTTGTTATAAAGAGTGTTATAACGAGCCTATGCCCAAACATAAACAGATAACTCAATAGGTTTCTGTTTATGTAAATTTAATAATTGCAGGCCCAATTATTATTGTCATTTAATGCATTTTAATGGTTCTTCTGTGGGTGAATAACATTACAACAGAGGCATAACATTTATGATAAAAACAATGTCTAAAACACCCTGATGACTTTTATGTATGCATGTATATTTTTTTTATTTTATTACCTTTAATAATCTCCTTTCTCTCTTTTTTTAAGCTCAAGGTCTTGAAATGTCTAGTATATGATTTTTTTTTCACAGCAGATGGAGAACTTCATCCTATACGAGGAGCTTGGGACAGGTAGTAACTCTGTTGTCTACAAAGGAAGAAGGAAGGGCTATCTCAACTATGTAGCTATCATCTGCACTGACAAAGCCAAGAGGCCTGAGATCACGAACCATGTAAGTTAAATACTAGGACATCTGTTTCTGTTTTATTATACTGTGTTCAAGTTATGTTGCTATTTTGTTAATAGTCCTGAAATCACAAACTATTGAATAAATGTTTAAAGATTAGTAGGAGTTATATTCACTTAAAAGTGTGTCCAACATTATGACTTTTTTGAATATGATGACTGATTCCACTCCCACATTGTCTATATTGTTTGCCAAACAGTATGCACCGTATTGCATGTGATTTTTTTTTATTTATTTTTTTTATTTTCTAGATTTTGGATAAAGTATATCTATTGTCACTGTCCACCTGTTAGGTACGTCTGAGCCATGATCTGGAGCATCAGAACATAGTGTGCTTTTATGAGTGGTATGAGACAAGTAACCACCTCTGGTTGGTAGTGGAACTCTGTACAGGTCAGTCATTGTGTCTGACATTGCCTCATGTCAGTATTAATGCTAGAAGGAACCAGTTACACTTTCCAGCATGAAATGATAAGAAATTGTGGCTAACATAGCAGCTTAAAAGCTTCCACAGATAGTAAATACCTTTATAGTCTGGTTTGTTTAAGAATAGATTATAAACTGATATATCTTTATATGCAGAATGGAAATCAGTTGTTTTAACAACAATACAGGTGTTACATTTATTTGTCTGTCTCATGCTTGCCCTATTGTCTCTTTTTCCCCTACAGTCTCTTTTTGTCTTTAAACCATGTCTCTCTCTTAGGTGGTTCCCTGGAATCTGTGATTAGTCAGGATGGATGTCTGTCAGAAGATGTGGTGAGAAGATTCGGATGGGACTTGGTCAAAGGACTGAAACACATACATGATATAGGAATCATTTTCTCTGACTTAACCCCTGCTAAGGTTTGTGTCTGTATTCATGCTTGTAAGACTAACAGTATAAAATTATTGTTATCTTATGAATGCAACAACTCTTAATTTTATGACCCACAGATCCTACTGGATGGTAGTGGAATTCTGAAATTTGGTAACTTCTGTCTGTCCAAGGCTGAGGGAGAAACGCTTGAGGATTTCTTTAACTTGCTCCCTATGTCTGAGGAGACAGGGGGAGGAGATGGCAAGGAGACGTTTGACAACATGAAAAAACGATTACAAGGTAAGATAACCGTCTTTTTATCATGTTGGTTCTGTATAATGTACTGTATATTGCATTCTTGATGAGTAATTAAAAAGTCGAAATATATACATTTTTCTGTGGATCCAGAGCATATAAGTAGTGGGAAACCTGCACAAAAACCTGTGTAAAAATTCAGAGAAAGACAAATAGCTAGCTGAGGAAGAGCTGAGGTGGTTAAGGTTTATGTGTGTGAATTCATAATGAAAGAAGGCAGAGCAAGTGGATGGAGTAGATGTTAGGACAAGGTGAACATATCAGCAAGTAAATCTGAGAACATGTTATACACTAATTAATCTAAACTAAAAGTTCAATTTTAAACAGTTATTTGGTTTAACACTTGCTATTTATTAATGTATACAATTTACCATGACAGTTTTTGTCTTTTCTAATCACTATATGTGTATATATGTATATTTTCAGGTTCTCCAACTTACAGTGCCCCAGAAGTTTTGCAGGGATCAGAAACCAGTATACGCTCTGATCTCTGGGCTCTGGGGTGTGTAATATACTACATGTACACTGGTGAGATACACACACACAACTACTGTACACATTTGTGAATTAATCTAACTCCCCATTTTTACTGTTGTACCATGCATTACAGAGTATCTTTAATTCTCAACAATGATGATGAAAATTTAGAACATTTTTAGTTATTATGAAATGGGTAACTGATGACTAAACTGCGAAAGGACAAAACATTGCAACAGTTAATGGATTATAGGATGCTAACAATGCCCTTGAAACATGCCTCACCTCTAACTACTATAAAGTCAGTGTTTTTATTTTCCAGGTAAACCTCCATTTTATTCTGATAACTACAGTCAACTGATAGAGATTATTTTAAACCAGGAACCACTACCTCCTAGACAGAAAGGTAAAACATGCTCTCTGACCCACATTGTGCACACACAAATATGCTTGGACACATTTTTACTACGATTTAGCAAAATTTCTGTTGTCCAGCTGTATGATACCTCAGGCATTATGTCTTGCATGCTGCTGTTCTGTGGTTGTCTATATTAATGAATCTTTGTTTTTGTCACAGTGTTTTCAGATAGTCCTCCAAGTGAGGACTTTCAGAATCTTCTGAAAGGCTTGCTGAACAAAAACCCAGATAAGAGGTCAGATTCACAGACACACAATAAAATGCAGAAAAAAGGACACATCTTGCTCTGCCTTTCCTCAAATATTTAGTTTTTCTTCTGTGTCTTGCTTGACAGAAACTGTTTCATGGAGTGCTACAAATGAAAAACAAACACTCTTACTGTCACACCTGATTTGTGAAATTTTTGAAAATGTTGATTTTTGTCTGTTTTAAGTTAGATATGTAAACTGTGTGTGTGTGTGTGTGTGTGTGTGTGTGTGTGTGTAACTCAAGACATGTAGTGTAACTTTGTCTGATTGTGTGTATAGGTGTAATAAGTGTACCCTGAACTTCAAAGTATTAACTTTAATGCTGAATTTCAACTTTTAATGAAAGTTGCGCATAGTGTCATGTTTCTGTGTCCTAATATCTTAATATTTTTTGTTCTTTAGGATGGACTGGGGTGAATTGCTGGACCACCCTTTCTGGACACAGATAGTGAATGAGGAAGACGATGTGGAGAAAGGGGGGGACAAAAATGAAGAAGGGGATCAGGAAGAAAATAATTACTTAGAAGGAGGTAGTCCAGCTAGCTCGAGGTGTGTTGCTTTATCATTATTTCTCTTGAGCTTTCAGCTCCTACAACAGTCTGCAAATATTCTGTGACTGCCAGTTGACTCCATTCGTATTTTCTTTTGTAAAAGAGAAATTGATACTATGTTGTTCAAGCTTTTAATCTACTAAGAGGGGGCAGAAATTCTGAAACAACTTATATTATGTTTATAAAGAATTTAGCATCACCACAAACGGCAAACAAGTTTAATCAAAACAGTTAATATGCTATATCTTTTATTATTTCCTCAGTAGAATAGTTGGTTAATATTTTGCTTCTTTACTACCTCAACAGGCACACAGGGATGCCTCACCCTTTCCACCCAGGACAGGTAGATGAGCTTCCCACCAGCAAATTCTCATCACAGACAACAGAAGAAGATGACCCCAAGCTAACTGGGATCCAGAAGATGTGCCACACAGTGCATCCCAGTATCAAACTAGGTAACACATTCCCTGATGTTTGTGTTTGGCTAGCAGGCCAGACTCACTCAAAGACGTGTAAACCTTTTTCTCTGTTTCATTTAATCACAACAGTTCTATAAACATGGATGTGGACAGCTTTCTCCTGCATTTCTGCTGTAGTTCTGCAAATCTTAAAGTTAAAATTTGCTCTCTTATTCATTTGTGTGTCCTTTATTTTAATGTCTTGTGTGCTTCCTTCTCCAGATAATGTATCAGAGCTCAGGCCCAAATGTGGTGTGAATGAAGACAATACTGAGGCCATTTTTCTGCTTAGGTATTCATATGTTCACATGATGGTTATTCCTGTTTTGCCGATAAACTTAATTGTTTATTTTTGTATATTATGTAGAATGTATTATTACACGGTGTGTTATATAGTGTATGATGGAACATAAAGGGCAATTTTTTATCAGTGACGCCTGTTGCACTTGCGTGTCTGTCATCAGCATTACAGTGCTGGCTTTGAACAGCAAGCAGTATATTTGGATATACTTTTCCTTTTTCTTCTAGCTCTCATGCCAACACAAGAAGGAGCTATAGTACTTCAAGTACGCCGAACCAGAACCCTGTACTCCAGGTTAGTGCCAATATACTCTGAAATCTGTAAACAGTAGAGAGCAGTGTTTCATGCAAATAGTAACTGGGTAATTTAGTTTTTATGCTTAAACCCAGTCATGCTACTGATGTTTTTTCAAATCACTCTACTAGTGTGTGCCTGGGAGATAACTTAAGTTCTTCTGAAGCTGTTATTTTCCTGTGTTTTTACCTGCTCCTAGACTAGTACTGGTACTGAGGTCATATCATGTGTGAAAGCTCTTCTCCACACTGACTCTGATCTGACTGTGACCCCAGTCATGGATAACCCCAAGGTATAGACATGCAGTATTATCATATACAGGCAAGATCTAACTTCAACAGTCTTCAGGATTTGTAGCAGAATTGTTCCTGACAAAATTCAGTTGTTTTAAACAAAGTTACATTTGTACTGGTAACAGTAAAATGAATTGCTTTTGTTGATAACAGGGCATTGTTTTCTGTTAATCTGTCAGTATAATAAAAATACTTTAATGCAAACATTGTTTGATAAAGGAACGAAAATGACAACAAACCAGTATGGGAACTAAGACAACTCAGGCCAAAGCTCACTTTGTTAATGTTCTTTCTCTTTAACAGATACTTAAGAGTCCTCCTGTGAGATTCGATTCTAAAACCCTTTGTGTCCCAGCTTACTCAGGTACGCTTGGTTTTTGCGTCAGTATTAAGAGATTTTGTCAGTGTCTTACAGGAAGTTCTCAATTTCTTGTAATTGACTCCAGTTTATCTGGCTTTCTCCTCTACTCTGCTCCAGTTGAGAAGCTGCATTCCCTGAATGATGGACAGTGGACTATATTCATCTTGCAGCTCTGTTCATCCCTTGAAGACCAAAATCCCCCCACTCCTCCTTCCTCCACAGCCACGCGCTCTAAACTGAACCTGCTATGTTACCTCTGCTGTGTTGTTGGACATAAAGTTATTGCCAACAGACTAATAAACTCAACACTGGTAGGAAAATGTGTATTTACTTAAGATCTAAGCTGTAGAAGTAATGTTATATTACTTTTAACTGATCTTAATTAGATAGTTTTTCAGTTTCAAGTGAATATTCAACATTGTATGGCTGTGTAGTAAATTGTATAATATCCTAGTTTTTCCCATTTGAATTTTAAAACTCTAACACATAAGTAATCATTCTGTTTATTTTATGAATGCTGTTCTACCTTTGTGACACATTTTCCATTTATTTTAACTTGCCCCCAAAAAGCTTCACCAGGAAGTTTTAACGTGTTCGAGGTTCTTCCTGTTGCTTCCAGTTACATGTTAGTTTAGAGATTAGTGTAATCACAAGGCATAGCCTTGTTGAATCATCAGAGCATGCAAACAAAAGTTTTTTTTCTTATTTTTCAAACATTTTTATCACGTTTTTGCCAGTAGTTGATAGTAGTTGTAGAAGAAAGGCAGAAACATGGTAGAAGAGAGCGGATTATGGCATGCAGCAAAGGTCCTCAGCCAGACTGGAACCAGAGATGCTGCAGTGAACAGTCGCTTTGGAAAGAATTCAGATCCATTCACTTTTTGCACATTTATATTGTTGTAAATGTATTTATTTCTGTCCATCATTAATCCACACACAATAATGACAAAAATGAAACATTTTTTGAAAATAATTATTAATTAAATTCTATTTCTTTTCTGTAATTAATTAAAAGTCACAAAATAAAATATCTCTCAGATTAAAAGTATGCCAACCATTTGTTTGGGAAAGGTGAACAGGTGCTTTAGGTGCTCTTATTTTCCTTGGAATTTGTCTAGAGTTTAGTCTAGCACCCATCAGTTACCCTAGTTTAGTCTAGCAGTACTGGACAAGGGCAGGGAGTTGATCAGGACCCCAGTAGTCACTTTAACAGAGCTTCAAAAGTCCTCTGAGATGAGGGAACCTGGCAGAAGATCAAACATCCTTCATGATGCACTGCTCATCATTGTGGTGGTTGTGGCATCAGAGATTGGGATTGCTTCTAAGCAGCAGGGAAAGGGAGATTGATCAATTGAGAGAAGGATGAATGCAGCCAAATACGAAGCGATCCTTCAAGAAAACTCATTCTAGAGTGGCCTGAAGATGGTAGTTAGCAGGTGACCCCATCCAGTCTGATGGAAATTGAGAGCATCTTCCAGAAAGGATAAATTGTCCAAATGTAGGTGTGAGAAGCCTGTAGAGACTTACCCAAGAAGATTCAGAACCCTAATTGCTGCCAAACAGCCTACTATAAACTATTTACACATTATTGTGTGTAGATTGATAATTGAATTTTTTCCATTTTAAAATAAATTTCCAGTAGAATAAAATGTACAAAAAAATGAAGGGGTCTGAATACTTTCTGAAGCGACTGCATATATTTTTCAAAATATTTAGCAAAACATTAAAAAAGAAACTCAAAATAATTTTTGGATTTAAAAAATACTTAAAACATTCCAGCAGTTATTTAATATGGTGTGATGAAAGTTTTATGCATGCGACTCATCTGTCTTATTTACTCTTCAAACTTTAAAAAGAATATTTGAATAAGGTGTTAATTAAGAATAATTAATCTAAAACCCATATTTGTGCTGTCATGCATAGGTTTCTTTTTACAGATTATGTTTTTAATCTTGATTTTGTTTATTCTTTCTTTATTTTTGTTTCTATTTTTCTAATCTTCTCTGTCCCTTATTTCAGCTTAGAGTACTGACCCAGCAGTTACAACAAGCTCCTAATTGGGATGTGTAAGTACATTATGCCTGTATTCTCTCTATAAACAAGGGAACATGATTGTGCATGTTTTACCAGAATGTTTGAGATGTGGTCACTAGTACTACTATAGGCAATAGTCCAGGACACTGTTATACATTGTAATGTTTGGTGGAGCTGAGCTACATAAATATTAAGCCCAAAGTGCAAGTGATGAGACAGACATAGCAGCCAAAATATTGGCTGGACTAAAGGAGGTGTTTTGTTGGGAATTGACAAGCTTTAGAGATTAATTAATACAAAATTCTTCTATATTTTTCACTTCAGAACTGTTTGTGGTTTACTCATTTGAATAGTCCTGTGTTGCTAAGCAAAAAAAAAACATTTATCACTTTTTTTAAAAATGTTTTCTAGACGGAGTAAGGTTCTCAGAGTGATGGGTCTTCTGGCTTTGCACTGTACAGAACTTGGAGAGGACAGTTCTGTTTCAGAGGTCTGTAAAACACATACACACATTGTAATTGTTACTCATGAACAAGGTAAATGGTTAAAACCACATTAATGTAAATTAGAAGTAAACATTTTTAAACATGCAGTACCGATTTGCACCATGAGACAGCAGTACATACCAGCAGATGTCCACCATATGTATGTTACAGAAAGAATGAATGCAGATATGAACATACATAAAACAAAAGAGCTGTCAGTGTAGAACTGCTTATACTGCTTTATAGTCCTGGTAAATGTTGTGTTTGTCTACATCAATGATTATTTATCACTACAAAGACTGCAAACTTTGTTTAGATGTTGTTAATCATAAAGTGTGCATATGGTCTTGTCACCAGTAACTGGTAATTTCTAGCCTAACATGAAGGAGCCTAACATGAAGGGGCAATTCTTTATTTAACTAAAATGAGAATGGGAATACTTGTTCTGTCCTTTCTTAGTTAATAGTTCAAGTATGCACCAGCAGGTGGCATTAAACACCAACAGAAATTTTTGTGTCACAACTCTCTCTCTCTGACACAATCACACACACATTGGGCTAATTGTTAGCTGTATAGTAGTCACAGTATCACAATAATGTACTTAAGACTGTACTTGTTATAGATGGTTGTAACAGTGATGCAAGTGAAACTGTTGTACAGTATTACATTTTCTACACACTGTGTTTTACATGTAATAATAAATTGACAACATTGTCATTTTTACATTCAGCAACTCATTATAACAAAGCAAAAATATTTTTTAGAATTTTTAGAATTTCTATGATATATTAAAAACTAAAGCTGAAATCAGTTGCTTAAACTGTTCAGCTTTAGATTGTGGTTAGGTGCATCCTGTTTGCATCTAACACTTGACTGGAGTCCATCTTGGACAAAAACTAAGCCAAGATGGCCAAAGATCTCTCTGAAGACCTTTGTGATAAAATTAAGGTAATAACCAGGCATAGATCAAGCTGAGGATATAAAACTATTTCTAAGGCTAGTTTGAGTAAAAGGTATATCACGGATGCTCCTTTCATTGTCAACAGACATAAACACTTTTTTTCTACTCTTCTTTGTTTCTATTTGTCTCTTAACTCTGACTGAAATGTATCTGTCTGCAGTAGTTCTGATCCCACACTTCTGTTTCTTCTCCCTTTCTCCACTTGTTCAGACACTTCTACTGAGTTGTCACGGCAATTTACAAAATGGCCGACTGTGGCATAGCAGCATTTTTTTTAGTGCGCTACTATTAAAGACCATAGGCGGAAAAGAAAATTCCGCTCCCAGTCTTACCTCTGTTCAGCTACCATAGGATGACAAATTGTTAAGAAAAGGACAAAGCTGTACATGCCTTTGTGTCACAGTTTGTCTGCCTGTTTGTGTCTATGACTGTGTGTGTCCATCTGTAGACTCAGCAGGGGTTGTGTGTGTGTGTGCGCGTGTGTGTTTGTGTGCATGCGCGCCTCTATTGGTGAGTATATGGGCTTTTTTGAGCCATATTTGTGTGTACACTCAGCAGGGGTCCTAAGAATGCAGTTTTCTATTCTGTTACCCTGCTTGTGTGTGCATGCATGCATTCAGATGTTCTGTGTGTGTGTGTGTTCTTATTGATGCTAACAGATGACCACTTAAACAGTGCATATAGCTGTGTGTGTGTGTGTGTGTGTGTGTGTGTGTGTGTGTGTGTGTGTGTGTGTGTGTGTGTGTGTGTGTGTGTGTGTTGTAGTCTCAGCAGGGGTTTCCTGCTGCAGTCTTGCTGATTGGAGTGTCAGGGCTGGGTTTTGTTACCATGGTAACTGCTATATGCTTTGATTATCTCCACCCAACTTTGACACACACATACTCACATACACATTCACCTGTCTGTCCCTCACTTTCTCGCTTCCTGTCTCATTCTTTACTTTCTATGATGATACAAATATTTGTTGTACGTGATAGTATCATGTAATTTTGTTCATGTCTCTTTTCTGTCCCTGGTCAGTTTTTGCCTGTCTTCCCTTACTTTCTATATCTCTGTTCTCAAATAGAATCAGAAAATATTTTTATGAGTTAATGTTACTAATACAAGCTTGCTGCTTTTCTCTTTATGACATGGGGAAGCTGTGCTCTCAAAATCAACAATAAACAACAATAAACATGAATTTCCTCTTCAGTCATCACCTTCAAGTTTTCTGTGGCTTAAAGTGGTTTAGCTGGTAAAGCTTCCACTGTTTAGTATGTTTCATGGGGGTTGGAGTGTATACATTCAAGGGGCTCAGCAATCTTTATAAACACATATTTGGAGGGCACTAGCGACAGGATGATACTATTCAAACCATTTGTGAATCCCTCTCGGGAGTAAAAATAATAGTTTGAACCAATTGTGTCAATTTGATTGGTGAAGATATTTTTAGAATGTGCTCTACATCAAACATATTTTAAACATCTCCTAAATTAGGTGTTTGATTCATTAGCAGCTATTTAAAAACAATATTCTTTATTTATTGTCTCTATTTGTTAACTATAATGTTATAATATAATTAAAAAGCTTTTGTTGTTTTTTTACTGTTTTAATATACAGCATGTCATGCATATTGTATGTCATTATCTCAGTAGAAACCAGAATGAAAGAAAGTTAAGTAAGTTTAGGTGGAAACTTAAGTGCTTGAAGATAAGAGAGTTATCTCTCACAGAAACATAAGCCAGTCTCCTTTTTCACCTATCCAAAAACAAAAGTATTACACATCTGTCTGTCCCAAGTATAGACATACAGTAACACGTGCAGTGTTTGTGTCATATTTGAGTGTCTACGTTCAAAACCTTTTTAAAAAACATTTTGTTGTAACATATTTTAATTCTTTGTGCCACAGGGGAAATATCTGGTTACTTAAATGCTCTTTGTTGCACAGTGGTGCCATATGACGAGTCTCAAACATACCCCAGAAACTAAACTCCAGCTCTGTCAGCTCAGTGAGACAGAAGATAGTGTAATAATGTGGGATATAGGCAGAAGAACCAGAGCAGCTCACATGTACCATTAACATTCTGGCTTAATAATGACACAACAAGGTTATGCAATTATACGTGTATTTAAGTTCAGAGTCAGAGTTGGCAATCTGATCTTACCTGTGTATATATATCTATAGATGCATATATTTTATATGGTAAATATATATATTTTACTTATTTATCTATATATATAGATATATATCTAAAAATATATATCTATATAGATATATAGATATATTTACTTACAGGGAGCTAGCGCTGAGTGGGGGATGGGCTAGGAGTCAGACTGGGATTCGAACATGTGACCTCCTGCATCCCAGTCTGACGCTTAACCCATTAAGCTTACCAGGCACCTGGCACCTATTACATAGATGGCTCACCATGGCGACACAATGGTTAATAAAATAATAAATCTTACAATGAGAAAGTATTTGCCCATTTCCTGGTTTTATTTATTTCTTTTTTTGCATATTTGTCACACCTAGATTATTCAGACTGATTTGAACATTAATGAATCCACCGGCATGAGAAGACGATGGTGTACAAAAAGGAAGCCACTGCTCTCCAAACAGTACAATGCTGCTCTTACATTGCTCAAGGTCATATAAACCAGAAATCTGTTGGATGCCAGTATTGTATCTCAGGATGAGACCAAAGTAGAACCTTTCAGCTTGAATGAGGAGTGTTATGTAAACACTGCATTCCTCCATAAGAATCTTATCCCATCTTTGAAACATGGTAGTGACCGTATCAAAGTTTTTACCTAGTTTGCCTAGAGTAATCTGAAGTTATCTCTCTGTAACAGTGCAACAGAAAATACTGTAGATAATGCAAAAAGACAACAATCCTACATGCACAAGTTGTTCTAAAGAATGGTTATAGCAGAAAAAACTTAGATAGAAAAAGTGTAGCTTTTTCCATCTGCTGTCTCTTTACTGCAAATGCACCATGGTAAAACTCCATTAAAAATATTTCATGAGTATAACATATTGATAAGAAATCTATATACCCTGAGGGATATTAGAGTTTTGAGACTGATACATAGACAATTATACTAGTTTGTCTAAATTATTTACTGGCTAGTAGTAGTTTTTCAAACAAATGTAACAAAAAGACAACAATTGCCATATCTACTGGATCATATTGATTTGTTTTTGTTATTGTTCTAAGATTGTCTTATTCATTCATTTACACAAATTAAAAATGATAATTTTCATTAGGTGTGTCTTTTTTCCAGTGTGACCAAATTAATTAATTCTGAACTCGTAGACATAGTCACTCAATAAACCATAATAAGTAACAGAAAGTTTCTATAAGGCCGTGAAATCTAATGAAACAACCCACATAATGAATACTGCCTTTGTAAAATTTGTTTACTACGCATATTCCTTCATTTAATTTCTAACAGTGTGCTGATAAAGGTATATCACGCTGTTCTCTCTTTCCAGGCTGTGTCCACACTGACAGATCTCTTGAGGGATAATCTGAGGAATAGTAAACTAAAGCAGTTCCTGCTGCCACCACTTGGGGAGATCCTCTACCTCATTGCCTCTCAGGTATACGCTACATGTGAGAAGCAAATACCAGGTGACAGAATGAGACAGATACTGCAGATGACTGCTCTAAATGAAACATTAATGGATTCAAGCACTATATTAGCAAGCACTGGATGCACACGTCCACTTTGCATGAACATAAATTACACTGGTTGCAATGTGTTCTTTTCTTATTTTCTGTATTTTTTTGTTTTTAATAGACAGGGCAGTAGTGTAGATGGACTATGACATTTAATAAAGATATCAAAGAATTTAACTAAGATGAGCATGAGACTTAGAGATGAGACTTGAAGAACTGACTTACAGTATGTGAAAATTTACCTGACTAATTGGGAGATGAAAAAAAGACTACACCTCATGACCACGAGTGCTTAAAAATAAGTAATACTTGATAACACAAGAACTGTAATATTAAGTATTAAAAATTCAGAAAAATTATTTTCCTGAACACTGTACACAATTTCTTTTAGCACTCATTCACTGATTAACTGACCCCTTGTGACACATCCTTGGGAAAGTAGACACTAGTATGTGACTTCCTGTTAGTAGTCTAGTTAGAGTATAGAATTAGGTATTTAGCTGTTTCCTAAGTCACTTAAAACCTAGAATAAATCTGGAGTTAAAGGGGCAAACATTTGATTTAATCGTCATCCTGTATTATGTCAGAATCATTAATTATCAGACAAACACTCTCAGTGTTGCTAGTTCTACTACCACAGAATACAGTAAACCTGATAGTGACATAATCAAAAAAGTCATTATATTCATTGATGGATTCATATTATTACATGACATGAGAAAAATAAATCATCTGTATGCTGCACACTTTGCACTCTGCACTCTCTCAAACTTAGGATCTTAAATAATAGGATAGAGAACTACAATATGCACGTACACTTCCAGGCCATTAGAACCACCGGAGATGGCTTTTAAATTTGGATGTGACGATCATATTTCAGAGGAAAGTTCGTCTTTTCCCCACTCTTAGGTAATTAATGTGGGATGCCTGCTCTGGATTTCAGATGCAAGGAAAGTCAAAAGACATTTTCTTATTACTTAAGTGACAAAGACCAATCCTGAGTGAAAAGAATGAAACTAAGTGCTCCATCATACGGTAATGCAGTGTACATGCTGACTGAACTGAATTGAAAGCTAAGTGACCCCTAATTAAAGGAGAAATAGTGGAAGAGGCCTTGTTTGACTATATTAAAAACAGCGATGCCAGTTAATTTCTGGTTAACCTCAAACTATTCAATGAGGCAGATTGAGTATAAGATTTCTATTTATGCTACTGATAGATAATCTTCTAATAATCTTCAAAAATTAATAACCCTGGCTGACTACACTTATGACTGGCCTGAAGCCATGGAAAATCACATCAGTGTCCTGGACGAGCTCTTAATAAATTAACTTTTCAGCTTCTGTAAGATCTAGTATTTTTCCATTGACTCCAATCTATTCTTAACAAATAATAACGCAGTAATTAACTAATCAGTGAAATATTGCATCAATGAGAGCAGTGTTGTTTTGAATGTTTATATAGTTTAAGGGACACAAAGTTGAGTAATTTAATTGTTTCATGACCATGGTTTTAACGCTGTTGCTTATCAGTATATGCTAATTTATAACTATTAGTTACTATTAGTTTTTTATTTAAACATTTTTTCTCTAATAAACAAAAGCACATATCTATATTTTATATTCTAACTGAACACTCCATTGGATATTTCTGTTACAATCTAATGCACTCCAATACAAGAGCAATGCTACGAATTCTACTTTTACAAGGTTGTAATTTCTCAGTTGTTGTTGAAACTGTCAGACAGACAATAATTCTACTATGTTTACTATTGAGGCCATAGTGGGTGGTAGAGTAGTACTTAAGTATATTCTATTAAGAGGTGTTTCTATTGTTTTGAGCCTGTCGTTATGTAAATAGGGAAAATTATAGAATTAGATTGTACAGGTGTGACTAATAAAATGTCCAGTGAGTGTATATCTACATATTGTAATAATTATAATATATTATATATATATATATATATTATAATAATAATAATTAATAACAAATCTTGTATTACTGTGGAATTCTGTACTAGGCCAATCCCTTACTTCAGCACACAGTTCAGAATTGGATCTTTCTTGTTGGTTAAGGAATTATTAGCTCTAAAAACCCTGTAGATACTTGATTTGCACTGTTTTTAGCGCCCCCTAGTGGACAGGGAATTGGGCTGTCAGGTGGGTTTTTCATTGTTGCTTCTATTCATAAGCTTAGATGTCTCTGTTACAGCTTTAACAAACACCACAGGAACATACATTTTTATTAGACTAAAGATAAAAAGTTATCAGACAACTGCTATGTGGTGGGATCAGCTGTGTGTGGTGAAAATGCAAATACAAATTACAAGACAAAGTTTAAATCACCATTGAGAAATGTTTGAATTCAATCCATTTGCCCATTATTTACAGCATATGTAAAAACAACTTACCGAATGCATTAATACACAAGTGTAATAAAATTATTTGAAGAGCATTAGTGGTAGCTGCTGTCATCATTAGCTACCACTTTTGCTTTTCTGATGATAATCCTGAGCACAACTCACACAGCACTTGCTTACTCCTGACAGGTGGACCCATTTTGTGAATAAAACAAATTTGAGTAATTTGGAATAGCCCTTTAAGTGTCCCCAGGTAAATCCTCTGATTTGCTACTCTCTTCTTCTGCAGCACCAGTCAATGACAACGATTAGCTATAGCCTCCAGTGCTGTCTTCCTCCTCAAGGTTAGATATAGCCTAAAGCCTAGCACAGTAGCAATGGAACAGAGCATTGTTTCATGAAAAGTTTGAGATATTGGTTGAAATAGACTTTAGCAGAATGTAAGACTGTTCCAGTATTATATGACTCATATATATATATATATATATATAATGTGTGTATTCGTTATACTGGAACTGTGTATTTCTTTTCTTGACAAAAGACTAATTAAGCCGCACAAAAATATTATATATACATATATATACACACAAGAGGTACACACTTGTCATCAAATGAATAACGACTTAAAACTAAATACATTAACAACAGTTTAATAAACAAGTTAAGTCATTTACTGAGGAAAAAGTGCCTGATCTAAACAAATGTGATGTTTTTCTTCATTGTACATTAATGACAAATGGTGACATTTTCTCTATTTTATGGAGATGCATTAATTATATGAAAATGAAAAAAATATTTTTATATCATATTTCAATAATATACATTAAAGTTTTAATAGTATGGTTAAACTTTTAATTACTCTATTTTTTCTACTACCATAAACTGACTCAATTGAGAGACAAAATAACTTATTAACAGAAGAAAACAATGCTCATATATGCTATGCTTCCAAAGTAAATCAATATGTTGAAGAAAAAAATATTAGCTGAATTTAAATAGTTATAAAAGAATTTAATGCCCAGAGAAGTAATCAAAATGTCATGGCTCCTCTTGCTCCCTTTCCCCTTCCCAGCTTGGTCCTTCTTGCCCTTTTTCTCACTTTTCTCTACTTGCATCTCTTCCATCTTTGCCTTACTCCCACTCTACTCCTCCACTGCCCCCACTCCCCCAAATCCATACTCCCTCCTCCTCACTCCTCTCACCATTTCTCCCTGTCTTTTCTATGCCTCTCTATCAGGAAGAGAAAAGAGGCTCCCCAGAGGGACTGTGGTTCGTTCCCGCTGCCGCCTACACCGGCTTAATGAGGAGCCTGCGGGAAGGGGTGAGTGTCTCTGTGTATGTCTGCGTGTGTCTGTTTTTGTGTCTCTGCCTGTGTAGCTGTGACTAAGTCACCCTCACTTATCGTGAGTGTGTGCGTACGTGCAAGCGTGTAGCAGGGGATCCCTGTGAACAGTAATGATGAGGCAGCTGTGGGGGCCTAAAGCGTTGTTTGCCAGCTGCAAGTCAAGGGCATGCAGAGCAGTCACACACACATGCATGCACACACACTCTTACCTGCATCAAACACAACTCTTTACTTCTCAGCAGCCTGACCTCAGCAGCAATTAGGACCCTCCAGACACACAAATACAGTAGATGGAGCAAAAACACAAGTAGAAATACAGTATAAGTAGTTATTTCCTTTTTGCTGGTATTTTGATTTTCTTTTTTTTCTTTCTACTTTGCCTCATTTCTTTTTCAGATTATTATGTTTTGTCACTTGTTTATCAGAAGGAAAGTAAAATGGTAAATTTTGGTCAACTTTGGTTGATCTTGTACTGTACTAGAAAAAATAGAAAAATTTATCCATGTGCCGCTTCTTATTTTAAGCAGTAGGTGCCTGTTTCCTCCTAAGTCATGGTAGATATGGTAGCTGGAAGAAATATTTTTATGTTTTTAGTCTAGCTGGGTATAATGCAGTAGTATTTAATGTTGTCTGTACCAATTTAAGCTTTGCTTTGCTTGTATTAAATTGTATACATCTCGATGTTTCCATATCACATCACTTTGGTGATAGTAGGCAAAAGCTGCTGGTTAAAGAACATTGTAGCAGATAGTGAAACTGACAGATACAGTGTTCATGTAGAAAGAGAGGAATGGATTTTGTTTTGTCTCTCAGAGGTAGAAGGGGTCTCACTGTGGTGGCCCACTATAGCAGATTGAAAAATAGAAACTCTGGTCTGCACAGTTGTCAACTAGTACCTACGGTTGCTTCATTACCACTGGGACTGTAGATAGGGGCTAGATGAACAGAGGAGCTGTGTGTGTGTGTGTGTGTGTGTGTGTGTGTGTGTGTGTGTGTGTGTGTGTGTGTATGACAGGAGCAGGGAGAGGGGTTGAAGGGAGGAGAGAGGTGGTTGACTTATTTATCATTATTGAGCTGTGAGAGTATGCTAACACACACACACACACACACACACACAGTATGTGCACACATACACAGCCTTAGGGACCAGATACTCATCCTCAGACCTAGCCTGCCTCTCTCTTTCCATCTCCTGCTCTCACAGTCCTCTCTCAACCCTGTCTCTCCATGACTGCCTGTTTTTCTTGTGAATGCACAAATATATTATGGTATTACAGGGCTGTCTTGATAGTTGTCTCATGGGCATTACATTTTCTGGAGTTAACAAGGTAATCACAATATACCATAACTTACTATATTTCCATAGTTAGTCATTTAGTAGTACTGTTCATATATAATGATATAATTCCTAATGCAGAAATGCCAAATATTTATGGAATATTTTAGGAATGCATAAAAACTCCAAGTCACTCAAGGTGCAGTTGCACCAGCATGTATCACATCAGTTCAATGCATTGCTTCTAGTGGAATTACTGCTATATTATATTTTTGGTAGCACTGTACAATAATAAAAGTATAATAATAAGTAAAAAATAATGGGATGGTAATTTGGAAGAAGAACAGTAATTACCTGGAAAGACCTAGTTTCTGTGTAAGCTGTGAAACACTAACTATTTCAACTTAATTACATGGTAATATGTGTAGTGATAACGGTTTCCCAAACATAGACTTAACTTGAGCGGGTTGCCTAAGTATATTTGGTTACCCATTTTATTTTAATCTGTCCAAAAAGAATGACACTATCTGTGATCACCTGACTAGAGAACCTTTTCCTCCTTGTTCTACTGTACCTGAAGGTTACTTGTTTGCTCCCTAAAATGTCCAAAAGCATGCAAAATATGTGGACAAACATTGGTGGCATTCTCCAATTTTGCTTGTCGTTTAACAATGATTGTTGCTGTTTCCAGTCAACGTGTCAGAAATTAGCTCAGATCAACTGTCACTGACTAATGTTAATTGCAAAATTTAATTAATAAGACAACAAACAGGGTAAACAGGTTTCAATACAGCACCAATCTATGTAGACAATATTTGTCTACATGAGGTATGAGGTATGGGGTATAACACCTCTGAACAATTAGAGAGGACTGGGTGTCTCTGTAGTTTAGTTATAAATAAATCGTCAAACACCTTGTCTACTGAAATAATCAGCTGGTCTTGCTTCAGTTTCAGAGGTTCAAATGCTAATGAATCAATATACATTTTTTGTTCAGATTTAGATATGTCGGAGTCAGTAGGCTGGTAATGTGTAAATACAATCACATATGATGCAATTGATGTTAAAGGAACAATCTATAATATATTTACTATACGAAATAATAAAATAAACATATAGATATGATATATGAAAAATGCTAAGTGGAAACATTAGTATTTGAGACAATAATGCTACTGCCTGTAAACTCTCATTCAAAATGTTTGTTCTGGATTATGTTATGGCTTGATCCTGCCCACTGTAAATTTGCCAAGCAACATCTGGACACTGCAGGTTGCCAGACATGAAACAGCTTGGAGCGCAAATCGATTTTATTAGAGACATAGTGTTAGTAAGTTTACTTCTGAACAGGTAGGCCTAAGCGCTGAGCTAACTTAAATTTATCCCGGCTACTAGTAGGAATAGTTATTTTAAGTAATGAAAAAGTTCAAGCACTGAAGTTTATACTGTGTGGCCTGTGTGCAGATGGTTTATACCAGACAAATTACCCTGCTGTTAAACACCATCAGTCTCACTAAAGGAGTAGACAGACCTCACTGCCTTGATGCTGCTGAAGGCACTTCATAACTGAGATCAACACCGGCAACAAGGACAGTTCTCAGAAATGAATCATTATTTAGACATGCAATTCCAGAGTGTGTATTTTCGCAGCAGTCAGCATTTGTTTTCAGAATAACGGGATCAGCTTTGGCTGTGACACTTTTAGCGTACCATGCATCAAGCTAACACTGACAGTAAGATATGATATCCGCATGAGCTGGTTTATGATTTGCAAAAAACAAGCACTGCAATTTTTTACATTAGCTGAGCAATGTAACATACAGTGTAGGCCTTATCAATCATTTATTGGTTTGCTCATGTAAGTTCAGTGTCCTCTACCTGCTAACTCGTGTGAGCTTTTCATCTGGGGAGGAGGGGTGAGGGGAGAAAAATTTGTCCAGCATTTTGAATTTAGATAAATTGAATACATTTATTTGCATAAATCCTTATAGATGCTATAGAGTAAAGTCAAGTGAAGTCATGCAAAACTGTTCTGGTGTACATTCATGCCTACCTTTGTAAGGAGAATTAGCTTGCTTTGAGTTGGCTAGCTGGACAACATATTTCAGACATTTGTTTGTGAAGGGGTTTTAGCAAGACAGATGCCTGAGCAAAGAAAAGGCAGTGAAAGAGTAGTTACTGTGTTATTGACTCACTGAGAGACGAAGCGAGAAATTTGAAGAGCAGTGGAGAAAAAGAAAGTAGATTCTTTATTTCTAAGAGTCAAGCAGAGAGAATCATGCTCATTTTGTCAGACCAAGATCACATTTTTTATCATTCTGTTTATTTTGGAACCTCTTTAAGAGACCTACCAAATGCGATCACAGTTCAACGATAAATCTAAGTTAAAATGATCTTTTCTGATAAGGGAAGTCTGAAAAAAACAATAAGCTAAAAGGAGATAAAATGCTGCATTTGGATGATAGTTGCCTGTAGGCTTGTCACAATATACATTTGTATTTGATCCATTGTTAATATAGAAATGAATACAGCTGTAATATTTTAAAATATTTGTGCTGGATAACAAATGGCATTAATACATATTGATTGGGTATTACTTGATCTTGCAGAGTTAAAAAATAAGAACTGTTACACATTGTTGAGTGGTATAATGTTGGTAGCAGATTGCAGTGTCCTTGCTGTTTCCCAAAAACACAGTTCTAAGACTACTTGAGCATTGTGAAATGAAATGAAATCACACCGAACATTAGACATTTGAAACTACTTGCTGAACACCAAGCTCTTTTTGGAATCTACATTGTTGGATTTGCTAAGTGAACTGTTGAATCTTCATTATCTTTATTATCATTATCTTCATAGTCTCAGATTATGTATAGTTTTATTAGGATAGGACATTGTCTACCAATGTAAAGTCAGTGCCACTCTTTATTTCATGACAGCACTGAGATACAGCCCCAAGATCTTTTCTAATATGCTTGAGGCAGTGTGGTTCTCATGTGTTATCTGACCCGCCGGATCACCCCAGCCCTATCTGCTGCTCTTAACTGTTTTCCTGATTTACAAGTATATACTGGAGGGAAGGATAGAGATTATTTTAATAGAAGAAGGGGTTTGCTGGGTGGTGGCAGGGCTCATTGGTTTTACTGTTGGAGAAGGGGATAGTGGGGGATGGAATGAATGAGGGAGGAAGACAGAAGGATCAGTGTAGTGGGAGTAGATGGCAGGGAGTCAAAGAGAGAGAAAAAGAGAGAAAGTTGTACTTGGAGGGGGGGAGTGGATGGCATGGAGTGAAAGGCAGGTTTCCAGGCCAGACTTGAGCTGCTGGAAATTATTTATGAGCCTGAACATGATGATGCTTCTGCTGCCTATGATGAAAAATCTGTGTGTGTGCAAGTACATGCAGCAGAAGTGATGTGTGAACAGTAATTCAGTGATAGAAGCCAGGGGGCAGAAGGCAGAAATTCCTGTTCCACACACACACACACACACACACACACACACACACACACATCATCTATCAATGATTTATTGCTATCTTCCACAAAGGAGAGAAACAGAAAGGGAACTGTCTAAAACAGTCACAGGTCCTACCCTTGTGTCTATAACATAGGATGGCCACATGCTTTTAGTCACACACGCATGAGTACAAACTGTATACGGAGCTGTATTGATTAATGTTGTCTGTACACATTTTTTATATTAGTGCAAGCGTCTTTTATCCATAGTAAATGGAGGTAAGGATGATGATTAACACTGTGTCAGTTTCACTTCTTTACACCTGCCTGACAGATTCTCTTTCTGTATTGCATAATATATCTGTCTCTGTTTGTCTACCTATCTCTTTTTCTTTATCTTTTTGTCGTATTGTCTTGTCTGCTAGCTTTCCTATTAGTTTACATGTGTCTGTCTGATGGTCTGTTTTCTTTCCTGTATGTATTTGCACCCTTACTTGTTGCTCTTTTGTGATGTTTTGTCCACATCTCTTTCATCATGTGTCACTCTCTGTTGGTCTGTTAATCAATCAAACAGTATGTTTCTCTCTTTAAGTCTGGCAATTAGTGGCGTTAGATGTGTTGTGAGACAGATAGATGGTTTCTGCCATAGGGGCTCATTCACAACCAGGTGCACTGGCTTCTGAAAGACTTTAATTACAGAGAAAAACTGCATCAGACATGAACCCACACGCTTGTGCACACACAGGCGCACAGACAAATCTAGCATCAAGTCATGTGATAGTGTTTTTATGATATATATCTCTTGATATTGGAGACTCAGGGGCCAGGTGCAAACATGTTGGAATATAAACTAATTTGCTGGTAGGCACTTGAAAGTGATTTTGTTGTTCCATATTTGTCTATCCTTTAACTCTTTTCATCTGTAATGAGGTTTTTAGAGTATGTAAAACCTATGTCATCCCTGAGCTGCAGAATAAGGGAGATGCTTTATTTACTTAAATTGCCAGTAAGTTAGTTAGTCCTCTAGAAACCTGATAAAAAAACACCTTAAGTTAAAGTACACTGTTTTTTCAACATTTGCAAAATTCAAATCCAGGAAACCTAAAATTGGAAAATCTACATTTTGCTAGATTATATCTTTCTGTAATGGTCTTAAATTATTCTGAATGCCTGTTTAGAAATCGTGTTTGAATTTTTTATCAGTCACTAAGGAGAAGATGTCAAGTATGAGAAGTGGTTATGTCAGAGAAGCATGTCTACTTTGAGATAAGGTCAGAGCAGGAGAAAAATGCTGGGGATGGAGCTGCATGACAGAGAAAGGCCAAAGAGGAAGTTCATGGACATGGGGTAGTATATGCGAGAGAGTGAGACAAATGGAGGAAAGACCTATGCTAGGAAAATGGAGAGAACAGAGGGACACGGAGACAGGTGATCTGCTGTGGTGACCCCTAAACGGAGCAGCCAAAAGAGGAACTTTGCTCCATGTTGGGCCATGTTGGGACCCAAAGAGCTCTGTTTTTTGGTGAGATTTTTTAACAGGTGAAGCATGGCCATCTTGGCACAAGTCTATGGGTCCTCCACTTGTTGTGTACATAATACATCCATACAGTGCTATGAAAAAACATTTGTGCCCTTCCTGATTTTTTGCATATTTGTCAAATTTGAATGATTCAGGTCATCAAACAAATTGTAATATCACATAAAGGTAACCAGATTAAAATATAAAATGGAGTTTTTAAATGATTTCATTTATTATGAGTAAGCCGTCCCAAAAGGTAATGGCCCCCTAAACCCTAATAACTTGTTGTGTCACCCTTAGACTCAAGAACTGTAATCAAGATTTGCGTCTTTGTAGAATTGTTCAACTTTGGTCACATAGGAGGTTTTTGAGCTTCGTTTTGGATCATTGTCCTGCTGCAGAACCCAAGTACGCTTGAGCTTGAGTTCACAAATTAATGGCTGAAATTCATGGTTCCATCAATTATGGCAAGTCGTCGAGTCCTGAAACTGCAAAGCAGAATAGGATTTTTGCTCAGTGTCTTTCTTATTGTTGAATCAAGAACACTAACCTTAAATAATGCAATTGAGGACTGCAGTTCATTAGATTATGTTGTGGGCCTTAGAAATGGCTTTGTAACCCATTCCAGGCTGATACTTTGTTTCTCATTTTCATTTAGAGCCAAGCAGATTTAGCCAGCTTTTTTATGTTAATAAATTAAATTATCATTTAAAAACTGCATTATGATATTTCCTCTGGTTATTGTTGTGTAATCTCTGTGGATGCAATGCCAACTATTAACTGTGAGACAATGAGCGAGAGAAACGGTAGCATTCATAATTTAGTAAAAAACTGACACAAAGTGTTTAAAGATGAGTGGAAAAACAAATACACCTTTATTTACCCTAAAAGAAATGCAGCAAGGCTTGCAAGGCTTCAGCACAGTTAATTCTCTGGGCATCTGGGTGTGAATTTCTCTCTTGAGGCCATTCCACAGCATCTCTATTGGGTTGAGGTCTCGGTTCTTCACTCCAAAAGACAATTTCTGTCTCTGAGGCCATTCTATAGTAGATTTAGAACTGTTAGGCTTATGCAGCTTCTTCAGAGCATCATCTTGCTGTCAACCTCCTTGACATTATCCTGTTGGATAGTAATGACTAATAATAATAGTAACTTTACTGGTCCTGTTGTTTCACAACTGCACTAAGATGGCACTCCAAATGTTTTTTGGTGTCTGATCCAAGGACACGTCGACATGTGGCCAAGATGAACCAGCAGTCAAAACACTAACCCTGGTGTTAATGCATAACTCAGCTCACAACTGAGCTACTGTCGCCCTGCAACATCTATTTCCTGCCATATTTACAACTGTACTGTTTTATTGAATACAGCCAGGCTCTCAACTTCTTAGAAGTTATGGTATTAAGAACAAATGTTACTATAATTGTATAACTTTGTGTCTTGTATAATCTCTGATCTCTCTGTTATGCTCAAATATAGCAAATCCTTCTTTGTAAAGCAAAAAATAAATAAAAAAATTACATGACCCTAGAGCCAAGTTGTTGCAAAGCCATTAGAAAATTTCCTTAAAGTTGACTTTCTGAAAATTTGAGATTTAAGTAGGACAGTGAGGATAATATAGTGACTGTTCTTGGATGAACTTGTTTTGTCGTGCTGGGAAAAATTATAATGAGAATTACTTGCTCTTTCCTCGGTCTCCTGCATTTCTGTCTCTGCATCATAATGATGAGTTTCTTGCATGAGCCACATATAAGGATCTCTCCCCCCCCCCCCTCTCTTTCATTCAGTCTCCTCCCCTCTTTCTTGCTCTGTGTGGATTCTGGCAGGGCTACAGTCTATTAAACAGTGGTGGGGGAGCTCCCCCGTGGGCTCATTAGTGTTTTGGCCCACACGGCCTGGGGAATGCTGGAACAGACCATTCTAGTGGTTCCCAGAGGGGTGCCAAAAGATTCATTATGTTGCATATCTTGCTACGTACTCCCTTGGTGTTGAAAACATAACGTAATCCTGTAATGGATGTAATGGATTAATATGTAGGTTAGTTAGTAGGATATCAGTTGTCATACTTTATTTCTATGTGATTGAATAGGATATGTTTCTCTCTCTAAAAAATGTTTACTAGCCATGGGTTCAAAACCTGAGCTGACACACCAAGACTTTGGATGGCCATCAGCTATTTACACACCATCGTTGGTCGTCTGTCACTGCAGTTATGGCGGTGTGTCCCGCACCGTTAGTGCAAGTCTGAGCCCTGTTGGTGGCTTTTCAGGTGATCCAGCATGTTGTTGACCAGTTTAGCAAATGACATACTCAAGAGGGCACATTCACTTTCATCCTCATCCCATCATAACATTCCAACACAATATTTTCACTAATACATTATTATCTGGAATGAAGAAAGCAAAACCGCCTGTGGTGAGTGAGAGTGTTATGAAAATGCTAACTCAACTCTTCCTTATTGACTGACATATAAAGACACCGCCTGTTGGTATGGAGAGTTATTTCCTTTTACACAGATGCAGAACATACTGTTGGCTGTAGTCTCTTCAGTGAGTGTAGTGTTAAAGTGCTAGTTTCTGGCCCAGACAAATTGTTTTCCTGTCATTGCATAGTGCCTGTATTGAGGAAGTTGTGATTGTAGTAAATCGTAGTGTGAAATTGAAAATGATACAACACAAACAATATGAACTTTCCATTTTTAAATGCTATGCATTGCATATGTACAAACATGGGCTTCTTGCAGTTTTGTGTGAAATATGAACAACTACAATTAAACAATAATTCATAGTAGCATAATAACGCTGTCTGTCAACTGGACCACTTTTCAGAATTAAAATAATAAACCGTCATAGTGAATTAATGTTTCAGCTGTTTTTATAAACCTTTACCACAAAATATAGTTAACTGTGTTTTATGAATAGGCTCTATTGTAACTCATATCTGGGGGAGAGTGGCATCTAAGTGATGTAACACAGTGAAACACAATAATAACCTGACAGAGGCAATCACTTCTGTTCTACTTCCTTTCGCCACAATGACTTTCCTGGAAAAACTCATTTCCTCAGCCACAGAGATTTCATTAGCATGGCCCTATTGTCTGAACGTAAACAACTGTTCTCTACTCAGGCGAAGGTGTGGGGCACATGTAGTTTACACATAAGCTCGCGCACAGAAACACTTGCACACGACAACTCGTACACACTTGCATATGCACAGGCACACGCCATCCACAACCTCTGTCTCCTTTTTGTATTGAAGGAAATTCAGGGGAAGCTAATTCTCAGTTTGTATTTTGTTCATTTCTACTATATGACATTTTTAAGTTTGTAACTTAACAATGAACCAGAAAATGTGTTTTTTATAATGACATTACAGTATAGACATGGAATCTAATGTTTAAATATAGTGACAAGAAAAAGTATGTCAGTCCTTTGGAATGGTTTGTTTTCTGCATTAATCAGTCATAAAATGTGATCTGAGACACAACACATTGTGATTAAGCTAATGACACAAACCATTAGAATGGTCTTGATAAATTAAACATTCACAGTGCTCCTGGGAAAAGTAAGTGACTAACTGGCAGCAGTTACTTCAAACCAGTGCTGCAGATTAGCTGTACAATGTTCAGGTCGAACAGAGCGGTCAGAAGGAATTTTGAAGGACTGTTCCTCCACAACTGCTTCAGCTCAGCCATGTTGAACTGCAATCTGACTTAATAACTTCAAAGGTGGAAGTTATTTTTTTTTTATTATTCTGTAGTAGATTTTCTGATATTTAGGTCCTGCTGCATCACCCAGCTTCTGCTGAGCATTAGCTGCATTGTCCTTTTTAAGCTACAGATAGTGCTGCCAGTTCTTTCTAAACATTTTCTCAGCATTGTTGAGTTCTGCTCTTTGGCAACTCTGTTCAGTGAAGCAGTAGCTTCTTTCTGTTGCTTTATGCAGCATTGCATCATGATTTGCATATGGTAGACTCATAAACAGAGATGTTAACCAGCTCAAATAACAGAATGAACAATAGAAAGATTTGTGAATATTAGTTCAAAAAGATTGTTTGTTCCTAACAGTAATTTACAGTAGAAGCAGAAAATACATTTGTACATAAATGTAGATAATTTGAAAATGCTCACATACTAACAAATAAAAGACACTACTAGATATTAGTACTGGCACTAGAGCACCACTACATATGGTTTATAATGTTTCTGCATGTTAAGGTCACTGAGGTCTGTGTCACAGTGTTTTCAGGACTTTAGAGTCAAGCGGCACTTTTTACAACCCCTTTGACTTTGGTTCAACCTGGAAACTCTATGTTCAAATAATATTTATTATATTAATATTTTTAAGGTGGTTATAGTCATTGATGTTTTTTTTACTTAATGGAAAACATGTGGGTGAAACCATACAGATGGTTCATGCTCCTCATTCTGTGCTATTGAGAATTACATATTAAAATTATTTCACAAAAAATTGTGAATATGAATGATTCAGTTGTGTTTGTGTCTGTCTTGCAGGATGATTCCATAGTTCATCACATGGCTGCAAAAATAATAGAGAACATTTCCACCACTGTTTCTGGCCCTTTGCACCACATAGGAACCACAGAGATAGGCTCCGCCTTGTGGTACCTATTTACTCATTCCAAGGTGGAAGCTGTCAGAGTCACTGCCATATCTGTAAGTTCACAAATGAAAACACACCCTTTTACACATGTATATGTGACCCTGTACACATGGAAACCCACAAACACAAAAGAACATTAAACACATATAGACAGCCAAAACATAGCAGTTAATTCAAGTAGAGGTTATTGAACACGCAATTTCACAAATAAAAAAAAAGTATTTAACTACTATATATGGAAAGTAAAGATAAAAGCTGGGAAATATACTTGACAGCTTGAACTTGTTTTGTAATTGCTGATTATATAAATTATAACTTTTACCTCCCCTGACCAACCAGATGATGGCTTGATGCTGAAAATGAATAGGGTGTGTAAATAAATATGTTCCACACATGCACATTACAATAGCCGATGGCATGATGATCAGTAAGCAACAGCAAGAAGAGCTGACCAGTGTCAATGTTGTTGAAATAAACAGTACACACATACAATGCATAAAACAAGGATATAATGGCACATGCACAGACAATTTGTGTGGACACCATGTTTTGGACTACACTGGGCCTTCTTATAGAGTCTACCCTGACACCCTGGATTTAGAAGGTAATATTATTTACATCATAAATGCCTATGGCTACTGTTGGAAATGATTAGTTTTACTATTACTACTGTGCTAACGTTCATCTCTTCCTAATGTCTTAAGATATTGTGGAACTGTCATTGTTTACTGTGATTTGTTTAAGGTGAAAGTGTGAATTAACCTTTATACTAAATGACAACGGTTATTTTTTGAAAATTGGCAACTTGGTTTTACCTACGAAATATCTCAATGGGATACATGTACTGTGTTTCTGGTAACAGAACCTGCATGCAGCATTTGATATATTCTGAATTCTGCATGGTCATATTGTTAACCATATTTACTTTCTTGTTAATGTTGAAATAAGAGGAATTACAATTACAAATTACATTTCTAGGTTTTAAGGGACTCTATGTTATGTACCAAGTTTAATGGATTATTTTTAAACACCAAAAACTTAACATGAATGACTTCAACTGCAACATTACATTACAATGAACAATGGAAACATGCACTCCATGAATTACATATAGTATATTACATGTATGTGAATGTGTGTTTATCAGTCTGTTTGTCTTCAGTCTCTTTCTAGGCTAACCCGGGTGGTCCCAACAGTCTTTTTGGCAGTGATTGACACCTGCAGCCCAGCAGCTATATTGGAGGGAGTGGGTGGTGCAGGGGCCAGGGTTCAGCAGCACCTGCTCACTGCTATGGGTGCTGCCTTAGTCACCTCACACATCCAAATACACCGTGTCACACAGAGCAGGGTACATATATAATATTTTGCTATATATTAAGTATACTACAAAAATTCTAAATGCTAATACATTCAGATTACATTTCAACTGACTGAAGAAACCAAGTCATAAACAATATTGTTTTTAATGTTATATATTTTATCTATGTTCTTACAGAGACATTCTACAGTTTTGGTGGTTTTAAGACCATTACTCCTAAGCACGATTTGATTTTTAGAGAGGTTTATGTGGGGAATATCACTAATAAGGTAGTTTTTACACAAGTACTAAGGCTTGAAAACACTCCTAAAGAACACAGCAATGTGAGAAATGAAAGGAACTGGCTTGAAATTCTCAAAACCTTTACTTTTAGTTTTCTCTCTCTCTCTCTCATACTACCACCCTAATAATTTGTGTCTGTCTGTCTTTCTGTCTTCCATACAGTTCATGAACTGATGTTGAACTGCACATGAACTAATTTGTTGTGAATTGCTTATTTAATTTTTCATGAGACAGCCAATCTACTATGTATGTGAAGTGCTAATCTTTGTGAGGCAGAGAGGCTAAAATTGATTGCTGATTTGAAGGTTTTTAACTTGGAGTCTAGCATTGGTAATTGACTCTGAACTGAATTTATTTGCATTGAGCATTTCCAATTTAACACTAGAATACAAACTTAGTACTTCAACTCTGCTCTAATTATACACTGATATGCATTCACCCCCCTACACCCCCAACTAACACACTCTTCCCCTGGCACAAAGACAGACAGTCCAAGAGTCTGTTTATGCAGAACTCTGTCTGTTAATGTTTGTGTTTGTGTATGTGTTTGTATGCATGCCTCTGTGGCTGTGTCTATGAGTGTGTGGAAGCGCTTACACTAATTTGTAGACTATGTCAGTATCTGGGCTAATTGGCTATATGAGCATACTGCAGTCTTCTATTTCAGCAAAGCATTATGGGTAGTGGGAAGGAACTTATCAGCTAAGCCCATACTACTGGGCTTTGAAGTTAATTAACTTGGTGTGTCGCCTTATGAACACACATGCATGCAACTCACATTAGCTCACACATGGACACAAAGTAGTGTGTGTTGTTGGTGGTGATGATAATGGTAATGAATGTTGGCCAGTCAAAATTTTTCCAACCAGTTACTGCTGCTGGGTTTATGCTAAGTGATTGGATTTCTAAAGTAGCTGTAGGCACACGAGTGTGTGTGTGTGTTTGTGTCTGTCTGTGTGTCGGTCTGTGCATGTAATTATCGCGAATGTTGTGTGATAATTTGGAGTCTGAGCTGATTAAGTTTTACTTGTAGCTGATGCATTTTCACAAATTTATGTTTTTTTCTAAACTCTCTAGGAAAAGAAAATAATAATTTGAATATTTTCTTATATTTGGGTAGTAAAACCTACTTTGTTGAGATGTTACCATGTAAACATATAGGTGTCATTTTGCAGCGTTGCTAGAAAAGTAACATATAGCTGATTTGTATTTCAATTGCAAAACATAGTATCTTGTACTATACATTAGCACAAACATACACAGCCAAGCTCAGGGAGATTTTCTCTTTTCATTATTTGTGTTTGTGTCTTGTAGGATTTGGTGTTGAAGGTGCAGCGCTGTCTAGAGAGTCCATCCACAGTAACTAGAGCCAAAGCATTTCTACTGCTACTGTTACTGATACAGGACAACAAACACATACTGCTTTACTGCTGTCAAAACAGGTAAATGCACACATGCACTCAGTCACTCAGGCAACTCATTATTTTAAAAAACTTTTTGTTCCTGACAAAAGTACTTTACAGTCATGTGCAACATTTCGTACCCGCTTTTAAAATTATTTTTTTGTAATCGTTGTGAGTCTTAGCATTAGGCAAGTGCAATCTCAGACAAACAACAACATATAACTTTTTTTCACCATGCCTTTATGTATTTAACAGAAATGAAGCCATAGAGGGCAATACTAGGTACCCCTAGTACCCCAAGGGTAAGTTGCAGCCAGGTGTATAAGCTGAGCATGTTCAAACATTAAAGTCCTTGACAGCACAATTATCGAATGACTGAACTGAAGTATGGTTTGTTTTGAAGAGTTGATAGGAAAAGCCTCTTTCTGTCTAAAAAGAACAAACCACAAGACCTCTGAGAAGACACCAAAACCCATAGCGCCAACATGTACTGTCGGGCAGTTCAAAAACAATTCTCAGTAAAGTATCTAATTGTTATTATTATTATTATTACTGTTATTTATAAATTATTATTTTAAAGTAGAGTTGTTTGCCCAGTGCCATGTTTGGTGAAAACCAAATACAGCATTTCAGCAGACACACCTCATATTCATTGTCAAGTACTGTGGTAAAGGGGTGATTATCGATAAAAATTAGCTCTTTTTGTGTCAAAGTGAAGCAGATTTCTCCAAAGTCATTAAAAAATTAAAAAGTCAAAAAGTTAAATAGAATACACTGTGGTGATTTCAACATATTTTCACTAGGTACACATCTGTGTTTCCACTTGGAATAAACACATCCTTTATTCTATATTTATATAGGTGTTTACTGGACAAAATGTGAAGTTCTGTGCCTATCAAAAATTTAATGATTTAGTTATTATATTATTGATTATTATATAGGTATTTTTATGCCTAGTGACATATAATGGGTCTGAATTTTGAATAGTGGAGCATTTAGGATCAAATTAGATCAAGAACGGTTTTTGTTTAATTATGCTGGGATTATTTTGGGACTACTCTGTCTGACTATGTTCTTGCAAATGTGTTTTCACCATTAATATCAACATTAACATTGACCTTCTGATGCTTTGCTTGTTGAGGTTTTTGAGGCTCCATTTTAAGTCTTATTTTGACAATTACAATGCACAATTTAAATATCATGGTTTTATTTTATTAGTTCTGATTGTTTTATATAAATACTTGAAGACAAGAAAAACTTTTTAATTCCATTTTATGGAGAAATTCCCTTTTAATCATTTAGCTGTAGCTTCCAGTGTTTTATCTTACATAGCTTTGCTGTAGCTAAAACTAAATGTCATCTTCAATATACACTCACTGGCCACTTTATTAGGTACACCTGTACAATCTAATGCAAATCCAACAGAGAAACTCTGCCATGAATTCAGAATTTACAAGATTATAATTTCTCATTTTTTGTCATGAAACTGTCAGAAAGGGGATAATTCTACCACATGTTTATTATTGAAGTCATAGTGGGTGATGGAGATGCATCATATTAAGGTGTTTCTAAAATTTTTGCCACCCTGTTTTAAACGAATCAGGCATCTACAGTAATTCAAAGAAAACCATGGGACATCCTAATTCCTTTACTCTCTGGGTTTTACACTGCAAAAACAGCCCTGTTAGAAATAAGTTGAAAATTCTTAAATAAAGATTTCTTGTAAGAAGCCAAAATATCTGCTTGGCTAGAATTTTTTAAACTAGAATATAATTCTAGGTACTAAATGACCGTAATGTATCTAAAAAAAACTAGACAAAAAAAGCCAACATTTCTGCAGTTTCTACTTATTACAAGATATATATGGTTTTAGTCCTCTGGTTAATCTGACTTTTAAAAATTAAAGCTTAATTTTAGATTAATATTCAACAAATTTGTAATAACTAACTTTCACCTTTCTGTGTCACACTTGTAAGGTGTTTGTAAAACTTCACCAGGAAACCCCTCCATAAGTGTATTACAGGTAATATCACATAGACTTAAAGAGTGAATGATGTAGATATGTTTTGAGATGCTTCTGAAAACATTTAAATGAATCCACCACAGTTGATTAGATTTGTCACATAAAACTCTTCAAACCCAATAACACATAAGCATAAGCACATAAGCTGGCAGAAGTGCATTATAGTGAGGCTGAAATGTATATAGCTTATTATACTGAATGCTTGTTTTAAATGGAGATGTTAAACTGTACTTTTCAATTCGAGTAATTTGTCTGTAATACATTCAGTTTTTGTTCTGTAAAGTCATTTGTATTATGCTGTGTGTTGTGCAGAGCAGGCTGGAGTTCTCTTAAGTGCAGTTCTCTTTTTAGACAGAAAATACGACTTGTACCTGAAAAACAAGTCTTTTTTACTGTCTTAAAATATTTTTTTTTGCAGTGTCATTTTTTGCTAGTACTAGACAGGTATTTACATCATAGAGTACAATGTTATTATTATATTTTGTCATGTCCACAATGATATCAAAGACTGGCATTTTCAGATTTATTGACTTTGGAGTGCATTTTAGATTGTGGACTGTGTTACAGCTTATTGTAGAGAGAGATAAGTACCTTAAATCACATATTTAACTGATTTAGTTTAGACATATTATACAACAAACTGAGTCTAAGATTTACAACATTATTATAGTAAGTCAACAAACTTACCAAACCATTCATGGTTTTGTGAAATGATTTATCTTAAACCAGATTTCCCATTCTGATAGAAGCACTCCCAAGATTGCGTTTCAACACAGTTATATGTTATTTAAAGCATACTGCCTTTAGAAGGGAGATTTCTTTAAAAAAAAAGCTGCCTGGGGTTATTTGCAAGACAGTGTGCTCTCTGTAACCTTTTTGTTAATTAGCACAGCAGCCATGGTAGTGATAATATAAATGTATGCACCCTGGACATTTAGCTTATGGTGCTGCATAATGTCACTTCACTGGAACTTCAGATTGTTTATTCGCCAGTTGTCCGGTTTTTCACCCCACATTAACTTGCAATGCGTCTGTGGATGTGTGTGCATAGCCCATATAATCAGATGCATATGCATGATATATACATTACAGTATATATACGCCCAGTTCCCCTGGTGATTCATTAGCAGTTGGTATTGTAAAAAAAGATGTCCTAGATTACTGACATATATTGGGGCTGCTCAGTTGGTAGAGCAGTTGTCTAAGACTGCCACGGTCAGTGGTTCGATTCTCAGTTCCTCCTACATGTTGAGGTGTCCTTGGACAAGGCACCAAAACCCCATAGTAGTGCTGACATGTACTCTCTGGCAGCTCTCCTACAACATTTGTTAACGGGGCGACAGTGACTCAGTTGGTAGGGCAGTCACATGCTTACCCCAGGGCTGGTGGTTCGACTGCAGGTGGTTCATATTAAAACAAATCCTGGCTATATGTATCTGGACAATACACTGGGATCCAAACTCCCTTTGCACTTTAATGAGGCTGCCTGTTTAATTAATAAAATATCAGTTACTATTATTATTAATATTATTATACTTTAGCTCCTAACAACTGTCAGATGTACCACTGTATTACCTTTGGCTCAAATAACCACAAAATCACACCTTGACAGCTGCTGAGGAACTTCATTATTTCTTCTTCATCTGTATGTCTTATGGCAGAGTGTCATAAGTGCTGGATCTTATAATGAGTTTGTATTCTTATAACATGAAAAATCCTGGAAGTCTGAACAGAACCTCTTTTTACACATGACCTCAAGACCCTAGATTTAAGGTGTATTTATTTCTCGATTTCTCTCACACACACACACATTTTGACTGTACTAGCGCTTCCTCTCTTCACTGCGCCAGAGCTGTCAGAGTTGACCTGGATGTCTCTCTCCCACAGAGCACTCTGCATGATTCAACCACAAACACAGACGCACATTTTTTTCCAGTCCTGCTCTCACCCAGGCACGTTGTGTTTAATTAGCTCCTCAGTGGCGTGAAAATATATGTGCATGTGGGGTTTTTGTGTGTGTTTTTATCTGTATGAGATAAGCTTGCACGGGCCTCACTGAGGAAGTGTCAAGATTGCCATTGGGAGTGGAGTGAGATGACTTTCAACAGAAGCAGTCACACACATACACAGAGCAGGCCACTTGTAGGTCAGTTGTGTGTGAGTGCTGTGTTAGTCTCCCACAGTGACTGACAGAGAGGTGGCAAGTTTCTCTCTCTTTATTTAGCAATCTGGGAAAATGGCTACAAGTCTAATAGAGGCAGAAGTCTAACAGTGACACAAATACACATAGACACAGGAAGAAAAGATAAAAAATAAAGCTGAGTATTAGAAAAAAGTCACATTATATTTGAGACCGGTGAGGACTTTAAAAGTGATAACTTTGGTTTTGTAGAACAATAGGGTTACCCCAACACGACACCAAATTTAACATATTCTAAACCAGTTTCACTTTGCCATTATTTTTTACAGACATTAATCGCACCCATAGAATGAATTCGTATAATTGTTTTCACTTTTTACCGCTGATAGCAAATCAGAGTTTTTATTAGATTAAATATATTTAATACACACAAAAAAGTGGTTAGTGGTTTTAGGTTTTAAAACCTACTGTTGGATGGATTGCCTTGAAATGTATAGAAATTTATGTCTCCTACTGGATAAATCATAACAAATTGGTGATCCCTTTTGTTTTTATCCATCATCATAAACAGGTCACATTTCTCACTTTGCATGACCAAATACGTGCAAAACGGACACTTGGTCCCTGGGCTGTTATTTGTAATTAGATTTAATTATGGTGCGGCCACATAGAATGCTGTTAAGGCTCAAGGTTGCACTGGAAGTGAATGTTAATGACTTACTAAAGATTATGTTTTGACATAAACCCTGAATGCTAATCTTTTATGCAACATTATGAGCAAAAATACTGAATTCATAATCCCCCACACTTTCTGCACCATTGCCTGTCTAAAGCATAGAATCAATATTTGCTAACTAATATGACCTCTCTGAATATCTCTGCATTCATTCTTGCTTGTCTTTTGTGTGTACCCATACATATGTGTGAATGTGTTTGCGAAAAATTGTAATGAATATCTGTTAGCAGTGGTAACCTTTCTGCTCCGTTCTGAATTTATGAAATGAATGTTATTGATTATAGCTCAAAACAGATAGTCTGGTGAGAATAGAAATGTTCTCAAACACATGGGCTGTCTGTCTGTTTCTCTCGGGTAATCTTCCTGCTCTCTCTTTTTTATGCATTTTGTCAAAAATTTATGGTTCATCCTCATTGAATATAATTATATTGGTAATGTGTCTGTGGCATTTACATTTTAGCAGAGTAGCAGTGAAGAAAGAACTCCCTCATCTTTTAAATATTGTCATATTGGTAATGCTACATGCAAACCTTAAGCTAAGTTGTTGTTTGTCTGTTTCTCTCTAGACTTGTGATGTATCTTGAGAGAGACCTGCGCAAAGCCACTCCTCTCAGAGAGAATCCCAGCCAATCAGGATACCTTTCTCAGTGTCTGGACTTGATGATCGTATATCTGAGTAGCACTGCACCACTTATACTGGGTATGCACAGATACACACATGCTCGCTATGTATGAGTGTACTTTGTGTGTTTTTGCCAGAATTATATGATTTTGCAAATTAGTTCACTTCAACATTCTCCTTTCTTCTTCACCATTTATTCATAAATACATTTGAGAATTTCTCTTTGCTTACCTATGATTCAGTTAAAACATTAACAGACTTTTATTCTTTACTAAAACTTTAATGGTTTGTTAGCTATGGTGAGGATTTCATATACAAATTATTGAAATGCAGTTTTAGAACTAGGCTTTATGATGAACATAAAATAAATACTGTGATAGTGTAGTTTTTGTGCTTGTACTTTTTCTTTTACATTTTCAGAATTCACACCAATATAACACAAAGCATGCTCTTCCTAGGGGATGTTTTATGTGCATTGCGTGGCGTAATCGGGAGGAGACACCCATCAACAGCTCAGAGCAGACAGCTTAAACACACTTTACCTACAATGTCTGTAGTGTTGGAACTTCTTTCATCACAGGTAACTAAGACCCAAAAAATGTTTTTCAAGACTAAAGTATAAAACTAAAGTGTTGCCCATATACAGTGCTTTGCAAGTCAGTTATTTAATTATGAACGAGATTTTATCTATGCATGCATTTTACTGTGGCCCAATTCTGAGGGCCTATTAACAAATGTGTGTGTGTAATGATATGACTCGGTTTAGGCATGTGCCAGATGGATACATCTGTTTATAGCTATAAGTGCTGTGACACTGTACGCTATTGGGGTTTATAAGGCGTCTTTAAGACAATAATGTTATTTGCAAGGCAGTTTGTTTGTTTGTTTTTGTACTCATAGTTATCCCATCACCACTTCTCATTGGTATGTGTGATAATTTCTCTTGACTTTCTGTCTTCTCTCAGGTCTTTAGGTCTTATATTGTAACTGATGAGTTTCTGGCTCAAATTGGATTACTGCTTGTAAGTGTTTGTTAATGCAGTATTAACTACTGCCACCCATTATTTTGTTGTGGACATTTTAATTGTCTCTGCTACAGACAATGAGGATAATATAAAAGGAAGTAGTGTAAAAGACTTCATTTCCATTAGAGTCTGTAAAATGTAAACTGAAACACACAGGATAAGAAAGATAAGAAATAAAAAAGCTTCACTAGTTAGAGTAAACTAAAATGATCTCAACTAAGCATTGCTGAGGCTTTTAATTGATATGCTGTTTCTACCCTCTCTCTTTTTCTTAGAACTATATCACTTCTATAGAGTCCAGTGAAACAAATCTGTCTAGTGCTGTGGGTGAGTTTCTTCTTCAATTTACAATATACGTATATATTCAAGAATTAGTTTATATCAGTAAATTTTTTATTTAAGTCATTAATCAAGATTCTGTTGTTGATAAATAGTCACAAATCTCATATACAGTTGTGTCTATATGTATTTGGACAATGGCACAGTTTTCTGAATTTTGACACAGTACCACTCTACCACAGTTTAAAAGGAGCGGTCAAGAGCTGTCAAAGTACAATAATTTTTTATATTGCCCCCATGTTTAGAGGATCAAAATTAATAGGACAATTGACGGCACACATGTTCCATGACCAGGTGTGTCTTATTTCCTGTACAATTCATTTATAATTAATTAGATAAAGGTCTGGAGTTTGATTTAAAGTGATACATTTGCATTTGGTTCTCTTGTAATTATTGGCGTGATTGCTTACAAAAGGAAAAAGATGAATTTAGAGTGTTTAGAGAGTGTTGAAGTGTTGAGAGCTATATTATCTAGCTCAGATTCAGCCATTACTTCAAAGGTCACTGGACGGTGCTTTACAGTGCAGATGGATAATGACTCAAATACTGTGAAAGCAAACCAAGACCTTTGCTAAGAAGTGGAATCATCTGTCCTGATTCCAGTGAACATGCATTTCATGAGGGAAAATGCCCTAAAAACAGCAGAGACTGATAGCTGATAGCTGCAGTAAAGGCCAGGAAGCGCATCACTAGGGGAGAAACATTGCATCTGATGATTTCAAAAGGTTTCAGACTTCTGACTGACACCTCACTGACTCCACGGGATTTGCCACCGAAAATCA
Organism: Ctenopoma multispine; assembly: GCA_034779795.1. Classification (NCBI taxonomy): domain Eukaryota; kingdom Metazoa; phylum Chordata; class Actinopteri; order Anabantiformes; family Anabantidae; genus Ctenopoma; species Ctenopoma multispine. The sequence goes on along the minus strand of JAUYWH010000008.1, from coordinate 16,789,253 downwards.
AAACAGAACCTAAATTTCTTTTCAGTTGTTCTACTTACTACACTGTTTTTACAATACAATATGTTTGAACGATACGGACACCTATTGATACACACAAGCTTGAAGAGACAGATGTGGTGTTAAATTTCAAATGTATTATGCACAAAGCAAGGTCAGAGAACAGGGTCCGGAGTAGCTATGGAGGTTCACTGCCTTGCTCAAACACAATACTATCAACCATGATTCATTTGCTAGTTCATAATGGAGTCTGAATAACACTTGTACTTGATATTTTATTCCCTGATAGGTGCAGCAGTATGTGAGGAGTTAATTAGAACAACTCTGTCCATTGTAGAAGTTCTTAGTCAGCACCACGCTCTCATCACGCCACACCACAGCACTGTAAGTATTCACGCAAGAAAATATGCAGCTGACTATCGGTCTTATTCACTGTCTGGCCACTTGATGCTGTACTGACTGAATGTCTGTGCACCTGTCTGTTTTCTGGCTACCTGCCTGCCTGTCTGACTGGTTGTCTGCTGTGAGCTTAGTAAATAAATCTAGGCAGGTATAATTTGATATTCAATAAATGTCAGCCCATTACCTCTAATAGCATTTTGGAGGCAGCGTGTCATTATCCTAGTATTCTGTTTTGCCGTTTTAACTGTCAGATTTCTAACACACATTGTCTACCCTTTGCTCATTTAAAAAAACATGCATAAGTGGCTTGCTGGAATAGACACATTACAGATGAACTTGTGTCTCCAACAGCAACACCAGTTTTGTACATTCAAAGTGTCCCTTGGTTTCATTTTCAGGGTGTTTTTCAGTCTACTAAACTTGTCTATTAATGGTTAGAGGACACAGATTCAGCCTGTAGGTTATTAGACAAGACACTAATCAACTATTGAACGGAGCATCACCAGGTGTGTGTGTTTGTGTGTGCACGTGTATGTGCATGTGACAGGACAATGAGATTGTGTTTAATGAGTATTGACATATGGAAGTGGAGAGCAGCACAGGCAGGATGGAGGAAGAGAAAAGAAGAAATGAGTAATAGAAGAAAGGAGCAAAAAGGAGGCTTGCTGCTACTGATAGTCAGTAACACAGGAAGACACTTTAATTACTATCAGCCAGTTCAGATTAACTTTTATTGCCTGCCGGACAAGGAGACACACTCCTGTTTGAGTTAATTTACATCTCTGCATCCCCATCACAGAGTAAGTTTGTAGGAAGTGTTTTTATCCATTGCTCTTTGTCTTTTACACAAGTACTTTCTCAATATTGTTCTCAATTTGTGTAATGCTATTTAAGCATTTATTGTTAAAATCAATTAGTCAAGGCTAGGACGTCACAGTCCTAGTTGATTTAATGTGTGATTGAGCTGTAAAATAGAATAATTTTAAAACACTTTATGGCCTGCACAGACTTTTAAAAATCAAACTGTGAGCTATGAACTGTAAACAGGGCTTCAGCACTAAACATGCTGTCAGCCACTATGGTTCATTCATTACTTTTTCAAAGTTGAAGTGCTTGACTTGTAAGATATCATATTTTATTTGATGAATATCAACTGTTGCCATCAAATACACGATTTAGAGTCCCACAAGTTAGACTGAACAGATTAAAACACCTTTGTTCCTCAGTTTGTCAAACTGCTAAATCAGAGGCTGGATTTTTAGTAGGTTCCTCACTCGGACTCCAACTCTATTCCTAACTCTTTCCCTTTTCTCCAATTGAGTAGTTTAATCTGGTGCTATGGATGAATTTGATCCATAGCACCAGTCTAAATAGATTGCTCTTGCAGGCCAGAGTTGAGCAATCTTTATCAGCTGTAGGTAATGATCATAATCTGATCTTTACCACTTTTCAACGTTGTAGTCAAAACCCGCATTAAAAACATCCAGAATGTAAATAAGGACATAGTACTATTTATTCCAAGCATCAAATTTGTTGCACAATCTATAATCCTACTTGAAAAGCACACAGACAAAAACGTACAGGTAACGTACAGGTGCCAGGTTGGCAGCTCAGGGGGCGGCACCATGTAGCCCAAAACTTTCTGCTAGAAATAAACCAAGTCAGTCTGTTCACTCAGAACTAAAGCCAACAAGTTCAGGTGCTGTCAGATTAGTGAAAAGCAGTTCATGTCTGGAAGGGGCTATACAGTATTGATCATATGGATTGACACGTGAATATTTGCTAGTCTGTGTCCCAAAGCTACTTGCTATCTATAGACCATTTGTTGGTAAATTCATTTTATACAGTAGCTTCCCCATACTTCTGTGCATTACCTAATCAAAAATGTACACATGAGATTTGTTTAATCAAATCAGTAGCCTGGGATTTGCAAATGATAAAACAAGGTTCATTGAAAAAATCTACACAATATTGCTTCTTTCCTAGTCTTGTGAGAATACTTCCATTACAGTTGTCGCAATAGAAAAAGAGCCCAAAAGGAACAAATAGAGCCAAGAAGGGATTTCAAATGTGGTAGGACATGTAACCTCACAAATATACACACTCCATCCAGTCTTTTGATGGTTGTGATGCACAGACCAATAAGTGGAGGACAACATCCTTTGTAGTTTCCTTTCTCTGGCTTTCAATGTAATGACCCCACACACACACTAACTCAGCATCAGTTTTGTTTCTATGGCAATATTAATAATCATGCAAATTCATGCAATACAGATCCATGCCTAAATAAAGGCTTTGCCAGTTGCGGAAGTTAATTTGTGTGATTGTGTGTGTGTGTGTCTGAGATAGACACAGAGAGAGATCAAAGAAATCAGTCAACAGTGCACTTCCACAGTAATATGATCTTCCGTGACAGCTGTCCATATGGTTGATGCCCGCTGAATTAATGTAGTACAGACTTGCCTATTGAGTTTAATCTAAAATTATATTCTGTTTTCAGATTAGCTCTTCTTCTTTAGAAGAATACTGTGATTAGTTTTGTTGTTGTACTGTTTCCATAGGGCCAAATTTAACTGTTTTTAATACTACTACTACTACTGCTACTTTTTATACTATTCAAGCTCAATAATGAGATTGAATATGAAATTGTACATATAAGAACATATAATGCCTTTGGCAGTTGCTTTGCTGGCTCTACTTGCTATTTTTGTCCTGCTACAGAATTTCAGCCTGCTTTCACCAGAGTTGTTTCATGTTGAGACATAATCTACAGCTGAAGTTATCTACCAGACTATAATTGATTATCCTAGATTTTGGCATTGTTTTGTTAGAGCAGGTAATCAGCTTTCACAAAATGTTAGGTTTAAGAACCAATGCAGTGTGACATGTGTAAAGTTTTTTTTTGTCTATTCATGTTTCCTGTAGGTTGTGGTTGCTATCCTGCCTCCTCTGATAACCCTCGCTTTCAGCATAAATGGTAAGCAATGGTCGGTCATTTTTGAGAGTGAGAGAGAACTGAGACAGAGGAGATGTAGAAATAGAAGCAAATGCCACAGTAGGAGGGAAGGCAGAAATAGCAAATTGATTGAAGATTAAAAGAGCTGTTTTGTTAGACTGAAGCCTTGTCATGTTTAAATGGTTAATATACCACTCAACCACAATGTACCTGGTTTAATTCACTACGTATGTCTATAAGAAGAATCTTGCCAAATAAGATATATATTGTACATACTTACAGGTGTAAATTAGGATCATCCATAATAGGTAGGTGTGCAGAGAAAAGAGATGGCAAAGAGGAGGGGTGGTGCTTAGCAAGAGGTTGTAAAAATTATCTTAATTGATGAGTTATAGCTAGTGAGAAGCATCATTATACTTAACCATTAGGCTGTTTTAGTTTTGGACCCCTAGTGAATCAATACTGTTTCATTTACAGTCTCTGTGGGTCCTAAAACATAACATAAAACATAACACATAGTAAGAATATGTTTGGAGCCAGTTGCTCAGGATAAAATTATGTTTCCTTGTTTTCTGTGGATCATTAATACTATTTCTTTATTACATGTGTACTTTACTGAACTATATTATACTATACTGCATTAACCTCCCTGTCTTCTCCTGTGTTCCTCAGTGGAGTGGTCTATCTTTGTTTTGAGGGTGCTGACCGAACTCAGTCTTATCCTGCTGGTCCAGAATGGTGGTGCTGATGAGGAAGAGAAAAGATTGGAAGGTGGAAGGGCAGTAGAAGAAAGAGATGAAGAAAACTCTTTCAGTTCAGTCTTGGCTCTCTTCTCTAAATATCTGCTTCCAAGGTTTGTCATAAATAAACTTAACATAACGTATTTTGAATTAGGAGAATTAAACAATTATGAAAATTATTATTTCTATTTTTGTGACAGTGGTGTTTTGGTTGTATTTCTGAATATTAAAAATTAAGTTGACAACCAAGGCAATTTTTTATGATGAATGAACTAGCCTGTCTTAATGCAAATATCCTATTTGTCTTGGTAAATACAGTACTAGCTGTATATACTCTCAAAATATAAAAACAGCTGAGGCTGCATGGTTGAAATTATATTAAACCTTTGTAGCTTAGAGTCAACTGGTGATAATGTCAGAGCTGAGCTTTAGAAGAACTGATTTCTAAAATGAAGACAGGAATATTTTTACTGTCATAAATGATATCATGGTTGAGTCCACCTTTTATCTTAAATGACAGTCTAGTTAAGAAAAGAAAATGTACAAATATTGAGATGTTTATGTTGTGATAAGGAATTATTTATCTTAAAATCCTGCTCTTGCTCATCTGTAAAACAGATTGTATTGAATATTTTGTTTGTTGCACTGCTGTGTGGGATGTCACATCCTTGTACTTGTCAGATGCAGGTAACTGACAAGCATCTGTCTTTATGTGTGTTGGCATCCAATCATTGCACAGTCTGTGGAGAGCAGAGGCAGACAAATGCAGTTTGCAGAAGTTCATATCATGACAGAATAACAAGAATACAAAATAGACATTGACATTTGTGTCGTGTTTTTCTCACTTTACTTGACATCTTCTGTATGGATCTATACTCTTCCTATACCATTATAATTTTTATATATCTCCCTTTATATCTCCCTTTTGTCTTTCGTGGTGGTCTCACGTTCTCTCCACACTATCTCCATTTTTTCCCTTGCACTCAGAGCTCTCCTTTTCCTCCTCCTTTATGTCCCAAATTCTCTCCTCTGCTCATTTTCCACATTTCCTTTTTCCTCCACCTACTGTATAACAACTCCAGTCCCCTGCCCTCCCCTTACACCCCCTTCTTCCCCCCACACCCTTCCCTCCAGGTCTGTTCCAGTTTACACTCAGTTTCTAATGATCAGAACAGTAAATTAATTATTAACACTAATAAAGCCAAATGTTTTACTCATGCATGTTTGTGTCTAGGTATGACTGTCTTCTTCAAGCAGCAGCACCTGTCCAACTCTACGCACTTAAACTGCTGGTATCAATGACTGAGCACAGCACACAGACCTGCAGGTACTGCACACTGTACTGCACTCCATACGTCAAACATAATCAATCACATACAGGGACAGCAAAACACTGTTGAAGCATTGTAATAACTAAATGTAACCTATATTAGTGTACAATTTCAAGTTTTATTATCATAATATACTGGTGTCGTATTGTACAACTGTTGGAGTGCTGAACAGCACAAGCCATCAAGCAAACCTGCTCTATAGGGCGTGCTCAGTCTGCTTTTCACGATGTGTGTTCAGCTTATAACATACATTATTCCTCCTTAAAGCAACTTAAATTTTATGTGGATAGAACATTTGTTACCTAGAGATACTTTACTCCACTATTATGAATTTCCATGCAAGCCCGGTCTTTGGCAGGATTGAAGTGTTATGCAGTCCTAGCAGGTACACACACGAACACAAGTACATGCAGGCACATTTTAGATTTTCTATGCATAATGTTTTAATGCCAAGGCCAGTCATTCCAAGTTCAGTACTGTGTATCACTTCCGTTTTTTAACTGCACACACACACATGTGCATGCACAACACTGGCAGTGATTTATGTATCTACTATAGTACACACAGGTATACAAAACTGATTGTTTATTCATTAACATAGCTGATACACATTCAGGACTAATAGCAACTTAAGCACAATGTAGATCACTGCTAGTAATGTACACTGGATAAGACCCTTTTCATTTGTTTCAGAGCCAATGGTTTTTACATAATTAATCAGTGTAGTCGCATGCATAAGGTGCTATATCAGCTAAGATTTGTGAAGACTTGACATACTGTGCTGATATATCATTACACATTAGCTAGCGTTATAGAGCTTTGTAAAACATAGATGTAAGTAAATGTACAACATTAGGACAAGATTATTGTTATCGTTAAAGTAGTCAAAGTATGTCAAAGTAATTTGATATTCAGGATTCTTAAAACATCTTTCTAAGAAACACTTATCTGTATTATATTCTACCCATGAGATACAGTAACTCACCTGTGTGTTGAGTGTGGGTGTCCATGAGTGTGGACATACTTGCATGTGTGCTGAGATAAATATATGTGCATTTGATTGATGTGTTCTGTCAACAGCTGTCAGTAAGTCTTAATTCTCTGGTCATCTATCTACATAAAGTGCACATAAAAGAGAGGAGGCAGAAAGAGAGAGGGGAAATGAGGTAGGATAGAAGCTGCAACAAAGAAACAGATGAGATAGACTAAAAGATGGCTGTGAATAAATATTAATACTAGAAAAGGAGAGAAAATGTTGACAATGGTAAGAGATGAAGGTAGAATGCATTTGGTGTTGAGCTAGGGGGCATAGATGTGCATCACCTCCTGGCTCTAAAGTGAAGGCAAGTAAAATGTTTCACATGAGCAAGTAATTCAGCTGATATTAGCCAAATGATGGAAAGACTAAAGCTGTAGATAATTTAAAGTGTTTCTACCATAATAATACAGAATGTATCCTTTGACTGTAGGATGTACATATTGCTAAGTCTTGGCCACCTAGTCTTAAAAATACAGTTATCATTTATATTCGTGTATCACAAAGTGTTCATAGACATGGAGATGTCCATAGTCTTTTTTTTTTTTTTTTTTGGCCTGTCAGTGACACAGATGACATATACATATCTCATGTATATGTAGCTGTGCTGTCATCATTCACGGCCCTTATTATTATTATTTTTTTATTTTATTATTTTTTTATTTTAAATAGGTTTGATATAGCCACCGACAGGACCAGGGGAAAAGAAAAGAGAAGAAAAAAGAGGATAGAG
>JAUYWH010000008.1:16735957-16772241 GCA_034779795.1 Ctenopoma multispine | reverse complement strand
TGTGTGTGTGTGTGTGTGTGTGTGTGTGTGTGTGTGTGTGTGTGTGTGTGTGTGTGAGAGAGAGAGAGAGAGAGAGACAGAGGAGATGAGGTTTATAATTGGGAAGATTTGCCTCTGACTGAGATAATACCCCCTGGGGATTGAAGATAGAGAGAGCAAAGAGTGACACAGAAGAAGAGAATAAGAAAAAGAAAGAGATAGAAAAAAGCATGAGCAAATAGAGAGGGAGAATTATAGAACCAGGAAAGGAAAATAGGAGGTAAAAAGGGTAGTAGAGAGGTGACTGAGAGGAGGAATAGGTTATATAGATAGAAGGGGCATTTGGGTGAGAAAACAGGAAGCAGGAAAGAGATGATAGAGAGACAGTGACAGTTTGATAAAGTGAGGGAAAGAGAGAGACTGGAGAGGTATAGTAATAATAAGTTAATTAGATAGTAACATTATGTAACACTGTGTTCTTACTGCTTTGTTGTTAATTTGTGAGAATGTAGTACACTTAAAATTAGAAAGTATAGGTTGTAACCTGTGATTATATAGGGATCTTATCGAAGCCAAATTTAAACATGATATAAACACTACATGGGAATTTAGGGGACACAGTTTTCTTTTTCTTTACTAATTTAACTCACTGTTTTGTAGTTTTGAACATTGAACAGGACAAAACCAAAAAACAACTCAGGGAAACCCAGGGGAGTTGTAGGAGATGTAAAATGCTGTGTGAGATTTGAGCCAAGAATTGTCCCTTCTGTCATAACTCAGTGAAGTCCTAACACAATTACATCATCAGTGTGATTTATACTTCGTAGAGATATCAATCATCCATTCATGCATATTGCAAATTAACACCCACCCATCACATCACATTTTTAAGTTTTCTTCAGTAAGTAATCTAGTAATAAGTGTCTGTAAATTCAAGGGTAGATTGCAAACATGAACTGATAATTTGGCATAATTTTAAGATTGATAAAACATATAAAATAAAAAAATATATATTTGAGCAAAGTGTTTAAAAACATATAAGGACAAACAAAGATCCACTTTGAAATACAGAGAAGACAAGGTTTATTTACGCTATGGACAAGGTTTAAACTAACAGAGGACTAAGTGTGCTGAAAAGCATTAGGTAGTATGCAATCATATGCAATCTTTTATTTTATAATTACTCTACCTACCCTGAAGAAAAAAATACCACCCAACTTACTACATACTTGTTTTGTCGGCATTTTAATAAGCAAACCACATGATGCAAGAAATACAGAATTGGGTATGTCTTCACAGAGCCACAAATATTCCCAACAACAGCAAAGAACTGTTTATGTCATTTAACAAATGTTTTACGATCACCTTGAACTTTGTGTTAGGCTGAGTTGCTGACAAGGTGTCAGTTAAATAAAAACTTGTCCTTTAATTAATTAAAGCAGTCTGGAGTGTCTCTGTGTTTTCTTCAAGGTCTTTGAGTTTCCTCTTTGGGTTTGACCCATCACCAATCCTTGTTAGTTCTCTTGACCTTCTGTAAGAAGCTTAGAGGAATTTTGTAGGTAATTGCTTCTGTGCCACTGTTGCCAAGTTTCTGTGGAACTTGCATCTATAAATAGTCAATTTAAATTGGGTTGAAGTTATTTCCCCAAATGATAAAATAAATCTATAATGTCTATTCCACAGAGTCCATATGTGTCCAATCAATAAGAATGCCCCCTGGCATTATTTATACCGCAATGATATGTCTTCCATATTAATGTTTTCATATTAGGCAGCATACAAGGTAATTGTGTGTCAATGAGACTATATATAAAAATAAAAATTCCCCATAATAAGAATTCCCCACTCTCCCCCTGTGGGCAGTCTTTTTCCTTTCGAGCATTGGTCCACTGCCAGAGGCCTGGAGCTTGAGGGTCCTGCGTAGTATCTTAGCTTTTCCTACAACTGTGCTCTTCTGGACAGAGATGTTGGATGTCATTCCTGGATTCTGCTGGAACCACTCTCCCAGTTTGGGGATCACTGCCCTGAGTGTTCTGATCGATTACTACAGGGACCACTGTTGCCTTCATCTTCCACAATTTTTCTATCTCTTCTCTCAGCTCTTGGTATTTCTCAAGCTTCTCACGTTCCTTCTTGCTGATGTTACCATAGCTTGGGATTGTTACATCTATCACTACGCCTTCTTCCTCTGTTTGTCCTCTACTACTATGTCCAGTTGGTTAGCCATTACCAGTTTGTCAGTCTGTATCCATTCATGGATCCATTTTTAGTTTGAGACTTCAATCTCCTACTTAGCTCAGACCTTCCAGTACACTATGCCAGCCACTTGGCTATGGTGTTCTCTAAGCTCTGCCTGCTAGCATCTTGAACCCTGCTGTTATGTGCTGGATTGTCTCAGGGGCATCTTTACACAGTCTGTACCTAGGGTCCTGCCTGGTTTGGTAGACCCCACCCTCTGTTGATTTAGCCTTTGTGCTGTGTCTTTCAGTTCAGCTTAGTGCAGCCACTGGTAGGATTTTTCAATGTCTGCCGATTGGTTCGTACCGTGTAGGGGTTTGTCCTTCCATGATGTTTGCTGTTCTTTCTCCCCTCCCTACTTGGGTTTCTGCTGCCTGAGATAATCACTAAACACGTTATCAGTTGGGGCCATCTCACTGATATTTTCGTGAATCATCATGGATACTGGCTCTGATGCTCAAGGGTCCTCTCCTTCCTTCCTCTTGTTTTCAAGCAGATGTCAAGCTTTTAGTATTAGTTTTAGTTAGTATACCTGAGTGGCGTCACTTAGTTTTCTTGACCAATAAGTAAAAGAACAGTGGTCATAATAGTTAGCCATAAGGTGGCACTCTAGGCCCTAGGCTGAATATATACTGTATCATGATGTTTTAATTAGATAATTAAATTAAGTTATCTAATTAATAAAAGGTACCAAAGACCTATCAATTACATGTCTTTATTTAAACCAGTCAGAACATTATCCGTTAAGCATACACAATCAGTTGAGTTGCGTTTTTTATGTCCCCAGAAAACTTTCCTACTTTGTTTAGACATTAATGCTCTGAGCCATCCATCCTGTTGATTCCCAAAAGAAGTCTTTTTACAGTGGTTTATAAATAGATAATATTGCAAAGCATTGTAGAAAATCTATTTTTAACATAAAATCCAAACTCCAAAGTAGGACAGAGCATAATGGTTCTCATTCAAAGTAGTCCCCTTGCCTTAAAATAAGCAGGTGACATATGTTAATAGACCATGTGGCATTTTTAAAACGTGTGCATTAGTATGGACGGAATGATTACACTTTATGTCCCCAATTGACAGGTATACACACAAGCATACAGTTCAGACATCCGTTCACCCAAACCTGTCAGTTAAATCAGTAGTTTTTTATCTTTACTTATACAGGGATGATTTGCTGAGAGCTAGCCTCTCTTTTTCAGAGAGACTGACTACCACAGTTTCACACATCAGTCCCAACACCATCAAATTCTAATTTATTCATTTTATTTATTTGAACCATGTAATCGACCAGTGACAAGGTTGTGTTATGCCTGCACTAATCCTAAATACATTTTAGCTTCACTCGCTTTACTTTTATATAAGGATAATATGCTATGAATAAAGCTGTCATTATGGTACTCTTTAATTGATTTTTATGGAACTTTGTGAAGTGTTTGTGGTCAGTACATTGCCATCAAATGTATCCATGACTTGCATAGTTCAATTTAGGAAGCTTGTGTGGAATGAGGAGGTACAAACAGTGAGTTTGATGAATATCAATGTGGAGAAGATAAACAAATTTATAAAAATACAACATTGTTCCAACTCATTTATTACAGTGTAAAATGGTTGTGCCTTTATGTTACATCTTACGCATTCAAAGCTCTCCTTAAAAACAAAAATAACTTACCTATAGGAATAGTCTGTTCTCTGAAGGATTGGAGCACAGCTGTAGGCCTACTGTAGTTTTGTAACTTTAACTTTGAAAATTATATGTGCTGCATTGTAGAGTAGCACACTGTCAGCATTATGACAGAATTGATGAGCTATGTAGTAAAATAACACAGGTTCCTTTAGTTTGGGTTTAGAGCAAGGAACAGCTGATCAAACCCTGATCAGAGGACGTTAGAGACCTGCTGGTGTTATAAGGTTGTAGTTGATCTCTATTGTACAAAGGTGCCTGACTGTATAGTGCTCTGAAAACAATTACAACTATCTTGAATTGAATTCTACATTTAATTAATAACTGACACAAAAAGATATCCATGGTCCTTCAGTAACTACATAGCTGAAAATCCTTTGTTGTAATTGAAGTGCTGTGAACAGATAAAAATGTGTCTTTTGGAGGGTAACTGTATCTATTTTTGTTTATGGTTTTATATTTAATCATTTTGTTGAGTCTGCAAGTGCATTTTGTTTGCCATTGCCAGTGAATTTTAGTCAAAAGAGTCACTGTACCATAAAGAGGCACAATCCAACATCAGTTTTCTCTCTAAAACTAGAATCTCTTATAGTCGCAGTGTGTTTACAGTGAGCTGTTTTAAACACCTATTCTGATCAATAGCCCTTTTTTTTCATTACAAGAGTTGGTCTTGGCGTAACATATCTCATTTTGTTCTTCCAGTCAAAACCTCTCCCTCTCTCTCTCTCTCTCTCTCTCTCTCTCTCTCTCTCTCTCTCTTTCTTTTTATCATGTTAAACAGGACTTAATCTACTTGTTTCTGTTTGTTTAGTTTTGTCTACATAACATTTTTGCATTTTATTACAGCATTAACATTTTTATTTTATATCCTAGTACATATGATCACAAAGTATAAGCACATTCTGCACTCCAGGAGCACATTAAAGGCAGAAGTCATCTTTTTTTGATTAAACATTCTGCTAATTTAATAACTTTCTAAGTAATTTAGGCATTTTTGATCATACAAACACAATAAGGATCTATTGGAATGAAAAATAACCTGGAATTCATTTAACCCAGTCAAGTCAGTGATTCTATTTATTTATTTTTTAACTGATCCTTTTTTAGTGCACAGACAAGCAACTGCAACTTTTTTTTTGGAATACATGTGTCATGTTAACATAGCCAAGACAGAAACTAGCTAGTCTTCACTACAGAGATATGTGGTGAGAACAGATCAGGGACATATACAGTAACTACACAGATAGAGCGTGAAAATGCAGTATCTTAAGTGTCATGTTAAATTTAATGAGCAAAGAAACATGGATTGGCACTTTAGTACGTATTTTTATTCATGGCTTAGCAAGAGTTAGAATTTTACAGCATGTTCTACATTGGAAAAATTTCTAGGGAAGTATAGACTGAGGTGAGAAGGAAAGGAACCAGATAAGGAGAGAAGAACAGAATGCCCAGAATATTTAATAGATGAACATCTAAATTGAGTTGTATTTTGTTGTTGCTGCTTGTGTTAAAATTGTGTGGACTTAAGTTAACGTTGCACAACACAAGTTTTGTTTAAATAATAAAGTGTCAAAATCTGCTTTTTTTTCTCTGCTAAACAAATTGGTCACAATAAAATGTTAAATTATTGATGAGTCTCTCATTTGCAGGGGACCAATCAATCCACTGTGGAGTCCGATCAGAATCTGCAGTTAAAGACATGTATGCAGGCTCAGGCATACTGTTATTTTTCACACCTCAGACACACAAACTCCATTTCCAGAAAAGTTGGGACTTTTTCTAAAAGGCCTAAAAAACTAAAATCTTTACAAAGAAAATATCTTTTCACAAACCAACTCAAAAGCATTTTGTAAAACAAATTTATAATCATGGTAGTATGCAAAAAAGGTTGATTTGGGATCGCTTTTTGTATGCAATGGTAACAGGAAGCGAGAGAGTGAGACAGATCAGGATAGACAGAGCCTCTAAAACCTGATTGGAATGATCAGTGTTATGTTCCCACTGTTTCCTGACCTTGAAATGTATTTTGACTGTCTGTGTACTTTAGTGCCAACCACAGTGCACATGGTGCCACAGGTAGAATGAAAAATACAAAGTCGAATAAACAGGTGGGAGGTTTATCAAGATAAATCCGAGCCAGAACATAGTGACATGACTATCCACCATGTTTGCCTTAATTAAATCGTGCAAATGACACAAAGCTGCTACAGAACCTACCACATGTAAGTTTCAAAGTGGTATTTTAGAAGTTCTCACTGTAACTGAGGTTCACTAACATTGTGTGCCCAGACTCTTCTTTACAACAGTTTTCGTATTTAGTTCAATTCCTCTCACTTAGACTGAGACTACTGACAGTGTTACACTAGACAAACACATTGTCAATATACAGTATTTACCCCCACCTACGTCAAAAAGTCTGACTGAAGATTTTGTCCTTGTACTAGTTCATATTATTAAATAAACCTGTGAGCAAAACTGTTTCATATTTCATGAACCTCTTCCTTTTTTACTTCTGGGATGCCCATTTTGTTAATATGATCATGTGTTGGGGTGGGATTTTATATATTTAATGTATTTGGCTAGGAAGACTGTCTGCAGAATTTAAAATAAAAAAATTAAGATCTATTTGATTTCATCAGTCATAAACAGCAGTAATGCTTTGTTTCATCCAAACTCCTCTCATAAAGACCTACATTTCTACTGCACAGGGCTAACAGAGGTGGTGGTGAAAACACTATCAGAAGTTGCATTGGTCTACATAGATGGAAAAGAACATGCTGGAAAGAAGATGAGCCATTTTGTTTTACAAGCTCTTCTGGAACTACTTCACAACATACTAAAACAAACATCATCTGTTGTTCGCTCTGCACTTCAGGTATGAACATTTAATTACAGCTAGTCATGATAAGAACTCACTGCCCCTCTATACAGTAGATTCTGCTCTGTCCCAGTAACAAAGATTATGTAATGTGTATTTGCACAAAATAATTAAATGGAAGCATCACTAGTATTTCTTCATGGCATTAATGTAACCAAACTGATAACATGTCACAATCAATACAGTGACTACTGTATGTCAGGGTCTATAACATGAAAAAGGTGAAAACTCTTTATGGTTATGACCTGTCAATAACTATTTCTGTACTTCTAAAGATTACTGCATTGTTCCTTACAAAGTAATCCTTCCACGGCTTCTTGTGTTATACAATATTTTCTAGTGATTGTTAGTGGCCAGATTTTTTGCTGTATCATGTTATATTGTTCCTTATAGTATGGTATATTTCTCATATTGATTCATCACTGTTTACCAATCTCTGTTATCTCTGTTGAGCACAGAATCACCAACAGAATTACAAAGTAATCTTCCTCAAAATGTTTCCCTTGTACCATGTCCCTGAAGGCATGTGTGTACCATTGTGTGTTTGTGAGTGTATGTGTGTGTCCACTCATGTTTGCAGTGGAAGCTAGCGACTGCAATATTGAAGTTGTGGACTCAGGAGAAAGTGGTTGAGGTCCCAAGTCACTGGGACATGCACACACACATGCACATACGCTCATAGTCACAGGCATACACAGAGGGGCCTGTCTGGCTATGTCCCTGCGGCCTCATTATCACCACTGGCTTTGTCCTCAGCTTGCCTCCATACACTCACATACGCTCACACACACACCCACACCATCCCCCACCTCCCCATGGTGTGCACCCCAGCCCAACACATACATATTAATGCCTGGACAGGGGGGGCGGGGGAACTAAAGGGGAAGCTGGGTAAAAGTCTGGGTGGAAGAGAGAAGACGGTAGAGAGATAGAAAGAGAGACAGAGATGGAAAAGGGAGCAAGCCGAATGTGCAGTGGAAATCAATTCTACAAGAAATGCAAAGCTCATTAAAAAGAAAACTTCTGCCCAAACCAAATTCATTTGGGTAATAAGGTCTGATAAGGAGAGAGGACGTGACTAGACCACTCTCCCCAAACTATTTCTCTGTTGGTCAGGAGAGGGAGAGAGAGTCAGAGATTATATATTCTTCAGAAAAAAAGAGAGTGTGAGAGCATAACAAAGTAGAAGTGGCAGAGAATATTTGTGCCACTATTAATCACATTATTTCACTGCTAATTGGCCTGAAGTTCCAGTGTAGGCATGAACTGAACCAAAATAAGCCAATGTGAGGGACAGAGGTGCTAATTGAACTACGGGCATATGCAACGGTTAAAATAATGTGATGTACTCAGGCAAACAAAACACTTACTGTACTGTATATCCCTCAGTGTCTTGCTGTGTCTGTCAGAATTTGTCTTGGCAGGTCTGTGGATCCATCATTATTGACTGTCAAATCTCTATAAATGATTCAACATGTGTGTGTGTGTGTGCATGCATGTGTGCGTGTGTGTATAGAGCCAGAGGCTATCTTGTCCAGCAGTGGAGACGGAGGCAGCAGAGAAGCTGCTCCTAGCCAACAGACCCCTGAGCCAACTCAGCACACATCTCATTCAAATGGTGAGACCAACACAGAGTCTCTGTATGTGTCAGTGCCTTGCATGCATACATAAGTGTCTTCTAAATTCTATACATCTGTGTGCATATTTGTTTATTGTATGTCCACATATAGTGGCATGAACTGTAAATGTATTATTTCTATGAAGTGTGTTGGTGATAGAGAGACAAACGTACAGAAAGAAAAATCATGCCTATTTGTCTGGTTATATCTTTAGTCGTCATGAAATTCTGTGTATTTGATGTATACACACAATATGTAATGTAAGTAAGTGTTACAATCAAACAGAAGTAAGAACAGAAGTGTCAAGTAGAATACATAAGATTTCCTCACCCAAGTAAACTAAGTTTGAAAGTGACACCTGATAAAGTACCAGTTGTCCAGTACAGTCTTTAACACCATACTCTTGTGAGTGTGACATGTACAATAACTAAAAGTAAAACATTAAATTCACAATGGAGTGATAACCATTCTATAAAATCAAATATAAAACCATTAAACATTTAATTCAGAGAAATTAGATCTTTAGAGTGTTCTCAGACAAAGTATGTCAATTCATAAAACTGCTCCCTGTCTGACTGTGAACAACAAGCAACTCTACTGATAAAGTTCTTCATTATTTAGCTGTCTTTTCTGAAGAGTTATAAGTGTATCTCTCTTACAGTACAAGTTACACAGTCCTAGAGTATTTTATGCTAACAGTCTAGTAAAATGTTGAAATACACTTTAACATATGTCTTGTGTCTTATACCACTATATTTAGATGTGATTTCAGAGTATGATTGTTATATAAATGCAAAATGTACCTTGTGCAGTACCAGTTCAGTGTCTGTTAAATGCAGATAGTTCTTATTATTTTAAATGTATTGCAGTTATTAATCCCCGTAAGCTGGAGAAATGAAAGAACCCCGAATCCTTGGTGCTTCAAGGGGTCTGCCGGACCACAAGAATTTCCTCAAGGAGATCAATAAAGTATCAATAAAAATAATAAATTATATGATATACAGTATACAGACGATGATGAAATCTGAAAAACAGGAAAATAAGAGTGGGTACAATCTTGGCCTTCTCTTGGCCTGAGATAAATGTGGAAATGTTATCACAGTAACCATTAAAACACCCACTCCTTCTGGCAGTATACACACCACTGAGGATCAAATAATCACTTAAAAACAAATATGAAAGAATAATGTGATGCAGAATATCTTCCTTCTCTGTCTGCAATCAACATCTCAGAATCGCTGTATAGTTGAAGTAGTAAAATAAAAGAAAGAAAATTAAATACAGCAGCTTGATGAATGATGGTCTTTTGCCTTCTGCAACTTTCTTGCTAACTTGCATTAGAAATTAACACTTTTTGTAATTATGTCAAAACAAAATAGTAATTTAGATGAGTAACAGAAGGTCAGGAGTTGGAGGTCAGGATAAGGCAAAGTGGCAGAAGATCCAAGTAAGTAAACATAGGTTTGAAATGAAATGGGAGAGGCAAAGAACACAGGTGGAGAGAATCCATTCTAAAGAGACAGGGAGCTGTGAGACGTCTTAGAAAAGCAAGGATGTAACAAGAGGGGAGGGAGAAAGAAAGGAGGAGAGTGGGAGGAGGAGAAAAGAGGGTCTCAAGGGACACAGTAGAGGCTTTTACTCATACTTGACACACTGAATGTTGGGTGGGCGTCTGTGTGTATGTGTCACTGGTTGTGTATGGGGTTAACGCAGCAGCTGACACACCCCTGGTCCCATTGGAAATTAGGGGGTTAGAACACAGTAATAATATGATACCTAAATCTAAAATAATTAAAACTGGAAAACTTGTGTGTAGTAGTCCTATTATTGTTGTGTGGTATTATGATTTACTTAGATCACTTACAGGTAGTAATCTTGCTCAGATGTGTTGGCTTTAGAAGAAGGATAAGAAGATTTATGTTAATTATAATCACACGATGCTGTTGTACCACATAACAAATCTTTTTATACATAGTTGCTTTGATTCTTTTAAAAAATAAAACAGATGTCCTTTGAATTTCTATCAGTACCCTAACCTGTGTGCGTGAAAGGGTTAATGAATTTCAGATTCTCGTTGTAAATATTTTATTATGATATGTACAGTAAGTATATTTCTCCTTCTACAAAGAAGGACAGTTCAGTCAATTACTTTTCTTTATCCCAGCCTATGGCCCATGGTAATCACAGCGGCATGAATAGAAACATGATATATTTTTATTCTAATTCATAACTGATTTTCTTTCTTTGTAGCTGTCTACTGAAAACCAGGAGGTGTGGGAGGAGTCTCTTCAGTGTCTGTCCTTACTGGTCCAGCTGTACGGTGGAGAAGGCAATGACTGCCTCTCAACTTCCTGTTTGCAGAACTTTTCATATGTGCTGCGCACACACATGCAGACTGAGCCCGCCCGAATACAGCGCATCACACTTAAGATCATCAAACGATTGGTGAGTACAGTGTACATGAAGGTATGCAGACAGAAACAAACCATGCACATCAACCTTCACACGTTGACACTGCTTGTAGTCCAGCAGTCAGTATTGGTCAGAGGTTGGAATATGGTTGAATATACTGTATCTTCTGTTTGAAGAATCTTGGCAGTGTGTATGCTTGCTGTTTGGGGGTTGAACTGTTGTAAGCCACCACTTACTAAGTCAGAGGGGGAGAAAAGTGTTTGTATCCGCCTGTCACTCTGCTCGAGTGTCTGTTCAATTTTGTCTAATAGTTAAAATGATTTGTGGTACAGGCCAAAGACAGCTGGCTTCTCGGTTGTACTGCAGTGAAGGAGGTGGAAATCTACTGAGATGCCTTTTTCCCTAATAAATAAAATGATCCCATTCTGGTAACATAAGGGAAAACTGGAGCGGCTGCAGCTGATATCCACCAGAATTAGGAAGGTTTTAACAAGACGCAGTTTCTTGCTCTTATATACAATAAAACACCTTAATAATTAATAGGTTGAAACTGAATTGAGTTGTGCTGTAGTTTCACTGAGATATATTTAACTGACAGATGAGCTCAATCACCTGAGTAACAAAATGGTGCAGAAAGTGAACTTAACTTACTGTAAAGTACTGATCTACAGAGATTTCCTCCTACGTTAAACAAAGCAGTTGTGAAGCAGTAAAACATATTTAGTATAACAGTCTGCAGCCTGGCTTTTCTTTGAAATAAATTCCTATTGGATGATAGCAGACGCAGAAAGTAATTTGCTATTTAGAAACCATGGGGATTAATGATTATTTTATTTGAAGGACAATGTTTGGATCTTCTGTCTGACCAAAATTTATATTTTAAAATCATGATGGAGTAATTTCTCTCTTAACCAAGACATTGGATACTTAGCTTTGTAGAACCGTATAATGCTGTTTTGAACTGTTAGGTAAAAGAGAGGTAGGTTTAGAGTGGGCAGTCCAGTGAAAGTACATCTCAAAAAGTCAACATAAATTAAGTTTGTAATGTGAAATGGACTGATTTTGCTACAGACCCATATGAATTATGTAAAATGTATTGCTAATGTTTTGACTTGGCCACAGGGTCGTGAACTAGTTTCTGCACATGGGACACAAGGTCAACTGTCGCCATGAGATCACATGATAATACTAGGCTGTGCCTGGGAGCTATGCTTTATTTGTGTGTGTGTGTGTGTGTGTGTGTGTGTGGTGTTTTTGATTTCTCTCACTAATTAGTTCCAGCCACCTGAACCACCCACACAGAAACTCTGTCACACACAAAAACAGGCTTACCTCTATCTCTGCCGGAACAAAATTTTTCTCTTGTGCAAACTTCCTCATTATCCCCCTACCCCCTGCAAAACACAGAAAACTGTGTTTTATCCATTTCCTCGTAGCTAGTGGTGAGTCACTAAGCAGCTCAGTGCTAAGAGCAGAACTGATTTATTTGCTCAAAAAAATATCCATCTACCTTTCCACACATTTAGTCATTCTGTTGACTGCATGATCAAGTTTTACTCACCTTCAGAGTACTGTTGAAATACTGTATTAATGCATTGTACTTTTACATTTGTGTATAGTTTAAACAAGAACTTCTGACCATTAGATCTGATTATCAATCAGATGGCCAGTTGACCAAGTGCAATGTGCACCTTGACAACAATTATTCATTATCAGAAACAGACACTTTTCCACACATCACAGAAACACGATGACTCACATATTCTCTCTCACATACACACACACCTACACACGCAGACGAGTGCCTGCCCTTGAACAAAGGCTTTTTAATTATTTTTCATTGATTTCAGGGCTCTGATAATCTCAATCAAAGATCCTGCTAATAGCTTGGAAACTGCAAGGGAGGAGAGAGGGAAAATGAATCACGTCTGATAAAAATGTTCAACTTGTCATTTTTTTCCAGTCACAACTTTGCAAAGCTTAAAGGAGAATGCTAATTAAATGAAAAGGAATTAAAAAGAAGTTGTTAGAGAAAGAAGCATTTCTTATTTCTTTTTAAACAAGTTTAAATTGTCAGTTTACAGTGTTTTTAAAAATGAGTATGTATGCACGGCACATGTCTTTCTCAAGCCCATGGCATGAATTTATTCATATTTAAAGAAAAACATTTAAGCTCAACATCAAAATATTTCCCCATGCCTGACTGAATATTACAGCTAGAAAAGTGTAGATTTGTGATTAGATTATCTCCACCAAAAGAGTAATGAGTAAGAACCCTTTTACTAATGACTGTGCTGTGTTGCACCTATTATTAAAAGTCATTAAACTTTATTGTCACTGCTGATTATGTCAAATACGATCACCCCAGTACATTCACAGACATTAAGACCATCTGAAGCAACAGTCAGATTTTCTTGAAAATTATTGTTGGTAAATAATTCAACACAAACGTCAGCCACAGATGCAACAGCAGTGTGGAACAGCTGCATCTTTCATAGTATTGCTCATAAAACACATATTGTGAAGCTCACTCACTCACAGATTGTCTTATTCGTACTCAAACTACTCTGTCAGTAGTACTTTGAACTTAACAACACCCTGCTCTGTCTTTCTGGGTTGAGAGTAGGGATAAAGAAGGGATCATAAGTAGTTGTGTGTATGTATACCGGTTGGTTACATACACATAAATGTCCTCTCACGCTGATGGAGAAGCCGCAGCGTGTGTTTGTTTGCAGGAAAAGTAAATGAGTGAGGGGAGCGTCTTTGTCTGCTTCTAACCCCGTCTCCTAGCAACAACCATGCTGTGTCGCCACAGAGACAAAGGTGATGATGTCACCAGAGATCAGAGAGGACATGTTCCCCAAACATTCACACACGTGCACATTAATATTCACCAACACACACTCACAGACCTGTTCCACAGGTGGAAACATCACATGGCTTTAAAGCAGATCTTCACTCAGACTTTACCTCAGCTATTAGTTTATGCACTGTAACCGCCCTTTCCTAAACCACTTCCTGAGGGCCCTCCTAAACACGCACCTGTGGTCCAGGTGTTCTGTGTGGGTGTGGAGCTCAGACATCATGGTGTGGGAGACATGTAAGGACTAGAATAAAAACAGGGATGATAAAGAGAAGAAGAACAAATGCTGCAGGAGGGGAATTCAGCAAAGAGAGTGAAATACTTTTTAACTGACTGTTTAATCTAGAGTGGAGTACATATTCAGTAGAAGAAAATGATCAACACCGTGACGACCTTTATTAAGGAGTGATAAAGAGCATAAGGATCAAAATGACAAAGTGTAAGGAGTAGAAGAAATCAAAGCATGTGACAGAGGGTTTTCATCTGCTTTTTGGCACATCAGCTCTTTGATCGCTTTACTTGACAAATGAGTGTGATGTCACTCAGCAGTTGGTTGTGGTAACTTACAAAATGAGTCTGTGGTGATGAACACAGACCCTCGTTTCTTACTGGTTCTACTTTGAGCGTCACTGTGAAAACATAACAAAGAATGTGTAAATTGTGTTTTCTTATATACAAATGTATCATGATTGGTTTCTCACCCCTGGTGAAACAATGGGTTTGTCTGTTTGACTTCACCAGTGCAATAAAGAGAAGGTAGAAACAAACTAATCAATATTTTGTGTTTGCTAAGACACAATGATAAATACTAGTAACAGACAGTAGGATGTTCATGTATTAGTTGTGTCTATAAGGCTTATCAACATGACATTACATACTCATGCTGCAGTACTCACTACACTAAGGTGTAAGTCAGGGGGCTCTGCTGTAATAGACTGTATTTTACTGCCAGACTACAAGTAACAGTGCACTCATACACAGACTCACATGCTCTTCTGTTTTTATTAACTATGTCAGATTGACCCTCTGCTGAGTGCAGACTCCTGCCAAGACTAGTGTTCCTCACTCACTTTGTTCTTCCTGTCTCCCTCTTTCTTCAGGTACAGACTACAAACAAATCTGATTGGTTTGAGTGTCCTGAAGGGGAAATTCTAGTGAGTCTACTCCATGACATAACTATGTCGAACAGGTGTGTATTTCTGCTGTTTTAATGTGAATATGTTTGTTTGTGTGTAGCGAAATTCAGTTATTCCATTTGTTATATCCAAATGAAAATAATGTGTTTCATGGACATGACTCAGACAGAAGAGTCCTTTTTTTGAAATAACTAAGGTTAAGGGTTTTTGTTAAGGTGAGCATGTTTAAAAAAAACTCCTCAAAGAGTACGAGTAAGAAATTGTTGGATTTAGATGTCTCCTCCAGCCATTTCCCTTATCCTATTATTTTTATGCATGTCTGAACATGTCTATGCAACATGTCAAAACTGAGCTTTTACTAGTTGTTAATTGAAAGACTGCAAGCTTGTGACAGGGCAGGGTGTCAGCTTATCCCACAAAGCACTGAGATAAAATATCCACATTTATGAAAAACAGGACTTGGTTTGGGATACCTCTTTCAAGATCTCACCAGCGGCAGGAAGACTTGACAATATATTTACATATGTTTATTAATGTTTCACATATATTTATAATAAAAAATTAAGAGCAAAGTCAATTTTAAATATGAAGATTTGACTCAGTTTATAAGACGATCCTGTGCACTCAACATTGGTTACTTTCATTATGTTTCTGATGAGCTGAGGGAGATCTGCAAAGCAGGAGGATGCAATAAGGGTCTTGACATCTCAGATACGCGCGCGCGTGTGTGTGAGTGTGTTCTTGTATGACTAGACAATGTGAGGACCAGTTTGAGTTTTATACCTTTGGATGAGGGTGTTTTGGCTCGTCCTCACTTTCTGATACATCTTCAAAGATCTGTTTGATGGTTAAGACTTGTGGGTTTTTGGGTTAATGTTAGAAGTATGTTCAAGGTAGGATTAGGGTTAGACATTAAGGTGTGTTAGGGACCAATGAATGCCTTCTGTTGGTGAGTGTCCTCACAACTTTAGGAAGCAAAGTGTTTGTGTATGTGTGCTTGTGCGCCTGCACCTGTATCTCAGCATCTGGCTGCCTTTTATGAGTATGTGGGCTGAACGTGTGTTCCCACTTTGAGCCAAGGGTTTTGTCACTATAGTGACAATGCTTCCTTTGATCTTTTGATGTATGAGACCAGCAACCTGACACACACACACACACACACACACACACACACACACACACACACACACACACACACACAGCGCATGCAGGCACAAAAAACACACAATGAATACACAGAAATTGATGCTTTAACCCACTTCTATATACAAACTCTGTCTCTCAATTACACACACACACACACACACACCCTATCAGATCAACAATAAAGGTGTTTTGTTGTCCTGCTATAGAGGCCTCTCCCACCCCCTCCGCCTTCCTCTCATTTCTCATTGGTCACCCCTTTTTTCTCTTTTTTTGTGTCACTTTCTATACCCATTTCTCCCCCTCTCTAGTCCTCCATTTTGTTTCGTTTTCCCTCATTTTCTTTCTTTTCAACCTCTTTCTTTCTATCCCTCTTGTGCGTTTTCTCTCTCCTCATCTCCTCTCTCTCTCTTCTCCCACTCTGGTAGATGAAAGCAGAGATCAGCTCTAGACTTTGAAGTGGCTGAGACTGGCACGCTCCCACTGGTTTAGCAGCAGTAGGAGGAGGGGTGCAAAGGTTTTAGGAGAAAGGGTGAAAGATGAGAGGAGTTATGAGGAGAGAGAAGAGGGGAGGAAGGAGGGGAGGAGAGGTGAGGACAGGTTTTAATTGAGAGGATGAGAGGAGTTGGGGCAGAGGGAGGAGATGGCGGTAGGGTGGGAAGGAAAGGGGAGATCTGGGCTGAGATCCTAACCCAAATGATGTCATTCAGTCTTTACCATGGCAACCTGAGGAATGCCTTTTCAAAGCCTCGAGCCTGACCAAGTGTGGAGGGAGGGGAGGAGCCTCACTCATAGTCCTCCATCCTGAAGAAAAGCCTTGAGGCCCAAAACCTGATCCTCACTTTACTGCTTCATTCAGTCAAACTTGAAATTGTCAGGAGTACAGAATATCTGTCCAGACAACAGAGGTCTGTTAGAAAACTACAGAACACATCCAACTACTCTTCAAACACTGAGGTTTGACATTTTTCATTCAACTACAATGTGTGATGGATTTTACCAAAACACCAACATTAACCTAGTGCTCCTTAACAAGAGCACAGCAGTCAGCCGTGTTTACTCCAAAGAGTGATTCTGTAGCAGGGATACCAGACTGCTCTGGAAAACGCCAAATGTAAAAAGAAACATATTATTGACTAATAGTCATATAAAATCCAGTCAAACCACTGGTCAAGGGAATTGTCTGCTGCCATAGGTCAATTTCATGACAGTTTAATATTCAGGGCAATATGTTAAGTGTTGGAGATGAATCCTCGTGTACATTGTGACAGTGAAATGAACTAGTCTGTTCCTGTGGAGAATCCATCGACATAAAGAATTTAAGGAACCAACTCGTTCTCTGAGTTATCTGGTGTTTATTTGGCCCATTGTCATTGGCACAAAACACGAATATTAGACACAGCAAACACCCGCAGTGTTGGTGTAATCTGAGTGAGAGGCTAATGTGGAGCTGTAATAGTCATACACTGTAATCTAAAACCAATTATTTCATTTTCCGCTGTCCTCCGAGCAGCTGCTGGGCGTCAATTTGGAACTTTGACAGCACAGGCATTTAATGAGTAACCAGACTCTAAAGTTTGTCCCTAAACTTTTATGGATCCATTTTCTGTTTTTCCAAATCCACAAACTTTCAAGGATTTCTGAGGCCTCTGGGAACTGTGTTAATTAGCTTAATTATGTGGGGCCCAATTAACAGTGGGGGGTGGGTGGGCTTCTGCTGGCCTAGCTGTCAGGGTGCCCTCAAAGACACCTGGGAGGAAGAGGAGAGAGGGGGAGGGAGAGGTGAGAGATTGGTAACAGTCTGTAGGGGTGTGAGCAGATCATGTTTTCACTAAACGTCGGTCAAGAATGTTTTTTATATCTCTGTTTTCAAAGTTTATGTTTTTAATTATGTTAGTGAGTGGAGGTATTTACAGGTGTATCTACACTACTACATCACTGTAGCTGTACCTACATGTTGTAATACTGTATATGTTTATATTTACTCTGCATCACTGTATTAAACTGTGGCTTCTTGTTAAGTTTCTACCTTCTTTATAGTCTTAGCTCAGGAGGTAAATAAGTATTTTTTTCTTTATTCCAGGTGCCACGTCGATGTGATTCCACTGGCTGCTGAAATCCTCCAGGAGATCTCTGGACCTAAACGTTGTTAATCTTCAATCCATCAATCCACTACAGCTGGTCCAACAACTGGAACCTTTTACCAGCAGAACCTAAAAGATGATTTTGATTGGTAGTTTGCTTTTTGTATTTCTCTCCATCTGCAGATAACCTCTTTTGGCTTTGTCTAAATCTAGAGCGAAACTGTTCTCTCAGTGTTGCTAGTTTTAAAATAAAATGTCCTTATACGTGTTCTTGGTAAAGCTTATTAATGAAGAGTGGGCTGGAAATTAACGTGATGTGTGCTTGTTAAATTATGTTCACAAATAGTTTGGGTTTTTGAACTGCTGCTGGGACAGGCTCCTAAACGCTTCATCAGATGAGTAAATTTGACCATGTGGTATATCTCTTCATGACTCCCATCACATTTGCAAATTGGATCAATGACAGTAATGAATATTGCTGTGAGATTATTTGACAGCTCAATCAAAACATCCAGCCTACAGAGGTTTACAGCATGATGTGATTCAGACTGTCATAGCTCTGGCCTCAGTGTGACTGCAGTCAGCATTGATGTCAGGCTGTCTGATTACGACTGCAGTTATAAACAAAACACTGTTCAACCTCTGCCAACTATTATTTTTTTTTATGCCGTCATACATCAAGAGTTATGATGCCAGGCAAAGGGCAGCAGGGACCAGTGCACACGACACCAGCACTGTTCAGTTTCTCACATCCACCAAATTTTACTGATATAACAGAACTAGATTCCTGCCCAACTGCATGTCCCTGCAGGTGGATGTAGACGCTTTCTCCTCACCGCTCAGCTGTTATTTGATGTGTTAAACTGAGACCCCGTTTACACTTTGTTTTGAAATGCATCTATGATAATTGGATCAGGGTGGAAACAACCACTTGCTGAGGTTGTTTGCAGTGCATCTGCTGTAATGTAAATGATATGGATTGTCCCTTTTGGTGAGAGCATTCCAAACCACTGCACATTGCAGGTTAGCGGTGATGTAGCAATAATCTGAACACAAGTGGTCCATTGAAGACATCTCCATGTCGGTGTCCACTTGTTATCAGATTGCCCAAAACACATTTTAAAACCAATTGCAAACATGGTCGGAGGGTCACGTTTTCTTATCAGAAAATTGTGCCTGTACATACTTTTAAATACAAGCACGATCCTGTTGTAATCATCTGCAATACAATAATCCAGTCTTTGCTACTGAAACAGAAGTGTTACAGTCACTTAGTGGTCAAGTTTTCTGAAGAGCAAATAATCTGTGTAAGTCCTGGATTGAAAGCATGAATAAAATGAGACACTGAGGCCTCCAGGTGAAATGACAGTCCATTTTATTGTTTCAGAACACAGCAGGCTACAGCAACCAGCTCCTCCTACTACCCCACCCTTTTGTAACAGAATAAGAGCCCTCCACCTCCCCCGTCTTTCCACTGTGACACCCATTCAACTTAGGTTAGCTACACCTCCTTTGGAACAGCAGAGACACATTAGTGTCCACCTTTAAAGCAAGAAAATAATTTGATATTTGGACCATGATTTCCAATTAATGTTTTTTATACAAAAGCTACACAATGTTACACTTGATCATCAGAATACATTTCAACTGTTTAACTTTAGTGTTTGGACACCATTTAAAATGTGATCAGATTCTTTACTTGGATGGAGCATTACCACTTTAAAAAGAAAAAAAACAAAACACTACCAGAGACTGAAAATCCAAAAGACTGCAAAAACAAGAGTATAATAATTCAGAATAATGAAAAAAGGCAAGCCAGAATCTGTTTGTACTAATACAGACACAAGGAAAACAGAATAAAAAAGTAAAACAATCAAAGGTAAAAACAAAATACATAAAAAAGGTTTTTGAAAATCAACCACTGAGATCAAACTCCATGTGTCATGTCAGGATTTGAAGTCAGCTGCTTGTCAGGCTGAGAGACCAGAACCGAACCGCACTTATAATCTAGTTTGTCCCAATGGAGTTCCCATAGACAGGAAACTGCTTGCTGTTGAGTCGTCTTCAGGCACTTTCTGAAACCCCGCCTCCTCCATATGGGCGAATCACGATGCAGGTTCATCAAGATCACATGATACAGCTGCAAAGGTTGGGGAAAAAAACAGATGAGAAGGAGACAGAATCGGTAAAGGCCACACACAGCTCAAACACACCACATCACACAGCTTTGGAATTAGGAGCAGTCAGACCATGCAGCAGCCTCAGTGAGTAAGTCTACCCTCCCCTCAGCCATTTAATCCACACAGAAAACATCCCTGCTGTGCTTTTATTTGTACATCCTGCTTAACAATGGCTGCAGAGTGAATGGGAAGATTCAGATTCTTACCTAGTAGAAAGTGTAGTGTAATGTTGGTCTTGGTATTTACAGGTCAGTATCAAACCAGGCCAGTTGGTTCGAATCACCAGGTGGCAGACCCTCTATCAGTTCCTGGGCATGTCCCAGGTCAGGCAGCCCCTCTACAGGGGGGTAATCCTGGCCAGGGTGGTGGCCTCCACCCAGATCATGGTCCATCATGGGCTCCATGCCCATCGTGTCTCCTCCGTAACCCCCCGAATGGAAGGAACGGTAGCTTGGGTCTGGGGGGAGGTGGAGGTGCGGATGGAGGAGAGGGAGGGGAAGCAGAGCAGTTGTTAGAAGCATGTTAACAAACCAAGCCGTCACACAGTAGTATGATCATTCACACCAACACTACACAGCACACTGTCCATTACCAAAACTACCGATGAACTCACTTCAAGTTTCAGCTGTTAAGGTTTTGAAGTGGCCCCAGGTTCAGCTTAATTTAACTCCCTGTTTAGAAATCCATCTCTCCAGTGGCAAGTCTCAATACATCAAAGAACCTCAAGTCATTTTCTTTTGTCTGGCTTAGAGCCAATTAAGGGAATGGAGAGCAGTGCAGATTAAATCAACAGCTAATACGTGCCCCATCGTCTACTGGTGAGTAGAGTCTGAGCTCCTGCTACACTGGTTAATATTTAGATGCTGGTTAACAGAGAGAAGCAGCAGTATGTGTTGTTTCTCAGAGCCACCTGTGCTGCCTCGAGTGGCAGCAGGAATCCAATCAATCTCATCCTCAACCAGAAAGCAACATCGCCCTTTACTGCTATGTATCATGACCTTTAACAGCCAATCCTGTCATCATGAGTCTAATGAGTCATGAGTTTAAAGAAACTAGTAGGGCATGATAACCCAAAACAGAAAGGCAATGACTGGATGGCCAATAAGTAAATAATCTCAGCTGAAATGTTTGTCACAGCCTAACTGCTCTGGAATTACGACATCCTTCTGCCTTTTTGTGTTTCTCCTGGGAGCCTTGTAGCCAGAGGTGAGGAGGTGACTTACCTTCCTGTCTGTAGCCCAGAGGTGACTTACCTTCCTGTCTGTAGCCCAGAGGCTCTCCCTGAGCTCCAATGTCCAAACCCAAGTCTCCGGTCTGCAGAGCAACACAGTCATAGATGAGCATGAAGGTAGCGGACCAGAGGCATTTATGCACTCAAGCTACTTAAAATTTAAACAACCACTTTATGTGTAAATAAATACTGATCAGCAAGAAGAAAACTGATTAATCATACTTCATTCCAGGCCATCGGTTCTGTCCTGAAGAGTGAGCTGGTGAGTTCTACAGAGAGACGTTTCTTGTAATCTTGGGGTTTGTCCTCTGACATACGGAACAAAACTGCTGCAGCATATGTGGCTGAGGAAAGATAGAGTGTTTACAAAGTTAGCCTACTTTCGCTGGTGCATTAAGTTGTCTTTAAAATATTTTTAAAAACACCATCATAGAGAGCAAACAAGAGGCCATGATCAGTTAATACTGATTAATTCACAAGAACTCAAATGGTAGCTATTATGTTAATGACTGTGTAAATTAATTAGTGTACACACCAACTCCTTCATTGCGACTGTGCAATAGCTCTGTGAGTGGGGCGGTGGCTCCCTCAGCCTCGATGGCCTCGGCAGCCTCTTTGTCTTGGGCCAGTTCACACAGGACGCCTGCTGCTACACGCTGGATGTTCTCAATGGGAGAGTACAACAGCTGCACACAAACAGACAGGATCGCTTTGAAAAACATGCAATGTTCTGCTGCACCAGATAATCTGAGATGCAACAAAGCAGAGTCTCATGGAGTGTGCTACAGTTAAATGTTCTTCCCTTAGCACCTCCAGTTATATCTACCTGAACAACCACATCTACTTCAAACTACCTCAATGTGACTTGCTGAGATCAATTCCCTTGCGTTAGCAGCTTCCACCGACATCATACACAGACAATGTAATCTTACAATACTTACAGATCATATTTCTTTAAATTATACAGTTCAAGTTCAACATTTTCAATGCAAAACTGAGCTGAAGGTTTTTACCTGTACAAAGAGTGGAATGGTGTTGAGTCCTCTGATAACTATTCTGTTATGTACATCTCTGGCCAGAATGTGCAGAGCTCCTGTGCATCCCTCCACAATCTCCTCCATGCGAACTCCCTCCTAAAAACACAAACATTCAATTAGTGATGGTAAAGGGTAGGGAACTAAGGATTTATTAAGAAGAGTAGCAAGAGGAACTGGACCGTAGCTGATCTCAGGTGATCTTTTTCAAGTGATGGGAGTATGTTCATAGAAGGGTCGAGTGTGTGTTTTCTCACCACAAACTGCTGCTGTGTGCCTCCCATGCTGGTACGTCTCTGTGTGTCTTGGTGTGCTCTGACTAGCAGCTGAACCAGTCTCGGTATGGCTCCCTGCTCCCTCAGTGGAGCGTGATTTGCAGGGCACAAAGCCAGATTACGAATCAGACCAACTGTAGCCTGATGGAGGAGCACAGTTAAATGTCAACTTTAAACAGATATTAGATCTGATCAAGGATAAAAGACAAAAGCTACTCTGTTGTCAGGTACAGATTTACATTTTATAATGTATTGGTTCCTTGTTATTCTTCTCATTTGAAAAGCCATTCCCTCTGGCAGCCCCAAGACGGGCTGTGTTTGAATCTGAGCCTAGTTTTTCCTCATTTAAGTGACAAGAACAAAGCTATATTAGAGGTCAGGATTTGTCACTTAGAAGCAAGATTTTGCAGATGTGTTAGTGGTTTAAGTACCAAACAGCAGTGAGACACTGAATGTCAATGATCAAACATTCAGTCCTGAAAAGTCCAAAGGATCTCAGCTTCCGACATGTGTTAGTAACCAGACCCATTGTTTAAGAGACTATGTGCTTTTAAACCCAGGTCAGGCCCATTATTTCAAGGTGCAGTCAAGTGTAAACAAGTGATTTTCACATGGGTGGCTAACAGTATGAAGAGCAGTTGCAGTGGCAGAATATTGCTGGCAATTCTGTGTATCTGTACCTTAATGAGTGGCCAGTGTGACGGCGGATGCAGTAATTTGACGACCACAGGGAGACCATAGTGCAGTCTGACAGCATTCTGTGCCATCTCAGCATCCTGGTGTCGAGATGTCAGGTGACGTAGGGCACAAATAGCTGGCTCTGTGATGTCTTCTCTGTCTCCAGCCCGAAGAACTGTGCGAACTAATGCCTCGATACCTCCAACCTACAGAGACAGGCAGTGTGACATTATTACATACAGCAGACATTCAGTCTTATTTTTAGGCTAACAAATCAAACACCAAATACAGGTTAAAAAAACATTACAAACTCAGGTCTTTAGCTAAATAAATACTAATGTTAGTTGCACTTTAGATTTTAGTGTGTACTCACTTGGCAAACCATCATCTTGTTCTTATAGTTGTTACAGGTCAGGTTAGACAGAATGCCAGCAGCACAGGTCACCACATTAATGTCATCACTGCCAAGCAGCTGTACCAGAGTTCCCAGCAGACCCTCCATTCCCTCCTGGAGAGAAAGAAACAGTGGTTACACTGACATGAAAGAAACGACGACAATATCTTCTGTGTTTGTGTCTGCTGCACAACGTCTTCAAAAAAAAAATCCAACAAAGCAAAGGGAGCAGAAATTCTTGTGTTTGTGCAAGGAGCAGTTCATCACCTGTTTGGTGGCAGCATCTGATAAGTTCCTGAGAGTCCAGAGACAGTTCTGGACGAGTCTCTGGCTGGAGTCTGTCAGGTGAAGTCCCAGAGCCTGCATGCCTCCTAGACAGAAGAACATCATAACATGTTCATTAATTCAAAATCAATACATTTGCTGTTAATTGACTGATACTTCACTCATAAAAAGTACTTCATCTATGACAACTTTCAGCCTTATACTGCAAACCCTTGTTTGAGACCTACCAGCTTCTACAATAGCAGGCTTGTTACTGGAACAGACTGACAGCACTTTGAGAACTCTGCTTGTGGTCCACAACAACTTCTCATAGGTGTAAGTCCTCATGATGTTGACCAGTGCTTGGGGGCCACCACTTGCCAGGATTATCAACTACACAAACAGAAAAACAAAATGTATTTGTTTTAATTTTGTCACAATGACAAAGAGTACAGCTCCACGCTCAAATTGAGACTACTCCTCGTCACCTTGCTTTCTTGGTTTCCATATGCCAAAATCTGCAGACAGTCAGTGGTGATTGCCAGGAATTTGACATTTGTCTTGTTGAGCAGAGCCACCATTTTCTGAAGACCTCCAGCTAAGCGAACAGCCATCTTGGCACCTTCCTGGTGCAGAAGGAGGTTGTGGAGGGTGGTGATAGCATAGAACAGGACAGAGTCCACCGGTGAACTGCAGGACAGACATGTATACTGGATTAGTGTCCCATCAGGACAACTACATACAATAAAGTTCGCAAAGGAACCTTTCCTATGCCTTTGGTGAGCAAACAAGTCAGTTTTATTTAAATGACAAGTCATCTCAGGGCACAGACAGTTACAATTTCTCATTTGTTCGACCACACAAAAAATAAATAGCTATTTACTATTCATTTTAGGATGAAGAAAGTCTTTGTGTTTAAAGACCACACTGCTTCTTGCAGCAATGGTTTCTATTTATCTGATGTATAGTGAAAAGACCTCTCTCCAAACAAACTTTTTTCCATTACATACCCAAGCATTTTAACAAGAGCTGGTATTCCTCCAGACTTGAAGATGGCCAGCAGACCCTCTCTGTGATGGGACAGGTTGTGCAGTGTTCCCGCGGTGCAGCGAGCCGTCTCCACGTCATTTGTGTTCTGCATGGTCCTGACAATAGCGGATACCATTTGAGGGGAGCGCATTATGGCGTGGCGAGATGCTTCTTTCTTTGAAAGCTGGTGAACCATCACTGCTGCTTTGTTTACTACAACCTGGAGGAGCCCAACAAAAATGTTGTCAAAGACCATAAAGAAACAGACATCTGGCTTAAAAGAACTCTGAACCACAGTTTCC
The DNA here is from genome assembly GCA_034779795.1 of Ctenopoma multispine. Lineage (NCBI taxonomy): Eukaryota > Metazoa > Chordata > Actinopteri > Anabantiformes > Anabantidae > Ctenopoma > Ctenopoma multispine. The sequence goes on along the minus strand of JAUYWH010000008.1, from coordinate 16,746,818 downwards.
CCTGACAGTTACCTGGTCCTCATCATTGAGCAGTTTGGTGAGTTCTGGTATGGCTCTGGTTGCCAGCTCAGCGTCATCTTGATAATTGATCAGGTTGACCACAGCATGTTTGAGCATTTGTGAGGGCTCTGCCAGCCTCTGGACATTGGTGGGATTTGCAGCATCATATTGTGTAGATGGAATCTGCATGCCCTCCTCAAGAGTCTCTGGGAACATTGCCGCCCGCACACGCTGGGCACGTGTCATGGCATACTGACCATCTATGTCTAGAAGGGACAGGATTTCATTTGTGGTAAACATCTTCCTCGAAAGATCAACAGGACAGATTATACCCAGTAAAAAAAAAAGATACCTACCTTGTACTTGTTCTGGGACGAAGTTCTGGTTGAAACCCTGCTCCCATTCATACATGACTTGGTTGTTGTCAACATCGTCTTCCTCAGGGTTGCCCTTCCCACTGAGAGAGGGAGCAGTTGTTGTGGCCCCTGAATGGATGCCTGAATCCAGGTAGGACTGTTGCTGCCAGTGACTGACTGCTGCCTTGCGGTCTGGCTCCATGGCCATGTCCAGCTCCATCAGATCAGCTACAAGAGAAGATAAACATAAATAACATTTATGAAATCCTGCATGGTTCCCAGATCCGAACTCTACAGTCAGTCAGAACTCTTTTTATACTGCACAAACAGTCTAAATCAAAGGAATACACAGTGAAAGGTGACTTATTTAGCCGTCTATGCAGTACGTTGTGTTGGTTTCTGTTTAAGTTTGATTTTGGGTAGACTGAGACTCCGTGTGAATCCTGTGAATCTAGTGATGACAAATACCTTCACTCTAACTCCAATTTCCCTTTAAATAGGTTTGCATACTTTTGCTAGACTACAAGATTGGATCATTTTCTGTAATAATTAAGTGCAACTCTGTGTGTGTGTGTCTGTGTGTGTGAGAGAGGATGAAAGGGCAGGGAGAGGAGTGTGTGCCAGAAAACTATCAACTCACCCTGAGAAGCCATGTTCCTTTCTCAAACCACGGCCAACACAGCTTCCTGATCTGAAATAAGAGGGGGAAAAAATCATCACAATCAGTCCAACATCAGTGCACCTTCCACCACTCAGTGCTCATGCCCCACCTTTCCTTACACAAACAGACATTTTATTTTAAACAAAAAGATCACACTAGATGTAAAGGTAGAAAAACAGAACAGAATTAATGACAGTCTTCCTTTAAATGCAGCAGCCCAAAGAGTGACTTTTTAAGTCTGCTGTTCTTTCCTGCCTGCTACTTTTCTTGAATTCTCTCCTCTGTTCAAGCCAGACGTGCAAACAGCAGCCACTCACACACAAAGCCACCATTAGGTGTAGCAGCTAGCAACTATTTAGGTGAGGAGGGACAGGGGAAGTGGAGAACTGGGTGGAGAGAAAAGAGACGGAAGGAGGGAGGAGGGCATACGCATTCCTGCGCTGGCTTTGAAGCTGATACCACACTGTGCAGGAAAGTAAACACTGGCAATGGCAGCAGAGAGGTAGAGTGCAAGAAGATTAATCCAGGAAAGAAAAAAAAAAGGGAAAATTGGTACGGGTATTTTCAATTCACACACACAAGATAAATATTGTGACAGTAACAGAAACAGGGAATTTGTGAAATGCAGAAGAAAATCTCAGCTTAAAAAAGGCATGGAGAAAAATTATGGTATGGAACATCACAGCCATGAATTAATTATACCCTAGAGAAAATAAAGGGGTCCAACTCATATTTTACCTGAAAATAGATAAACCAAGATGTCCTTAAATTTATTTTGCACCATTTCAAACACACTAAATCAATAAATAAGTATCACCACTACACACACACAATACAACCAAGGCTTTTTTACCATGTTATGTTTACCTAATAAATGAAAGCATAAAGACTTTCTTCCATTAGAAAAAGCTTTTTGGAGCATTACTTTTCATAGGTCTCCCCACTGCAGATAGGATTCATAATTTGAGCAGTCACCCTCTGCTACAATACTTCACAACAGGTGTCATATGTAGTGATAGAAGTAACTTTGATGTATTTGGAAATAAAGATGTAAAAATGGCTGTGAGAAAGACTTGCTGTGATGATTCTGAATCTGTAGGAGTTTGTGCAGTTAAACAACTGCCAATAGGCAAATACTTACAAGGACAGTTAAACTACCGCTCTGAATTACTTCACTCCGGATGGGTCATTAAAACACAATACTGAGTCAGGCTCTAAGATCGCTGCTTCTAACCACAAACGCACCAACTCAAATTCACTGTTCACACGCCATCTTTCCCAGTTCTGCCCTCATATAACCTAGCCTTGTCCTAATGGGAGCCATATGTCCCACACAAGGCCCCATAAAAATCAAACGTACAATCAAAGCACAGTAGAGCCATTTATCATTCACACTGGTGGAAACTGTGGGTCTTTAAATCTGGTTTTGGAAACTGGGCTGATGCGTTTTTGATGTCCAACAAGCAATTCCTGGTCTCCAATTGAGACACACAAATGGCAGCCTTGTCTTAAAGTCAGACTTTTACAGTTAACACAAAAACACAAACAGCCCATTACAGTAAAGGTTCCTAGATATCAGGCTAGTAGTGTGGGCATATATCTGAATGAGAGGTTTCTTTGAAGCCAGATGTGAAATCCAGTGTATAAACTGGTCCAGTTAAAGTCATATAATTGAAACCAGATGACTAATGAGTGACAACATTCACCAGAGTTAGATGGCCTTGTGCAGCATGGTGGATGAACTGTAGCATATGCACCTCAAAAGGACAAAGAGGAAGTTACATGTAGCTATGCTTGGACAGAGTCATTAAACAGGTATCTTATCTTCCTGACAGACAAATACAAATAGCAGGGTAATGTGCATGTGCACACTCAAGCGCAAGTCCAAGGAAATTACGTGTAACCACAGCACTACTGCCACAAGTCAGCACATCAAGTGCATAGGCTTATTTCACCAGCCCAGAACTGGATGGCTAAACAACATTGAGTTTCCCCCTGTTGCACCACCCTAACCATTGTAAGGAAAACCACACAGTTCATTAAGAAAGCAAGAAACAAGAAAGTTCATTAATATGTGAATGAAAACATGAAACACCACAACTGTTTCTATTTCAGAAGGTTTGGCTTTTACACTACAAAGGAACAGACAAGGATACCACTGCAGTGCAGCTGGATGTACTTTGAGCATCAAGAAAAAGAGATCAGAAACCAATATAACATTTTTCAAACATATTACACTTAGTTACACACAGACGCAAATAAAGCTTGGCTCTTCTCAGAATGTCCCTACATTTATCACCAGCTAAACTGCACAGAGGACAGTTGACTCAATATTAGGCACTAATCCAGATGAATAAAGTTCATATCAATTTCAACAAAAACATCAGACCAATAGATTTGTAGAGTTCCACAGTTACCTCTATAGTATAAGATAGCCAGGTGTAACAATTATCTTAAAACGATGGCAACAGAAGCCGATGAAAAAGTCAAAACATAAAAACAGTCATAGCTCAAAAAGGTCCTCTGTGAATACAGTAATCTTTCCCTTTTTAATTTGTCTAAACTTTATATAAACCAATAATAGATGTAGACATTGAAAAATTGAAACAGCCAAGTTTCTTCTGTTTGAAGGGGGGGGGTGTAATTCTGTGAGCAAATCTGAACTAGACTGCCACACAGTGTGTTCAGGTGAGCATCCCTTGTGTAAAGAATACAGTAGCATGACGCCATTAAAAATATGGACAGTATGGAACACTCCCTCTAAACTGCATTTCGCCATTTTGGCCTGCAGACATTGTTGACACACTTCAGCAGTCTCTTCCTAGCACGCTGTGGCATTTCATTTATTCAAAATTAATTGTTACAGGTAACACACCATGCGTGAGTTAAAGACAAAAATATTTGAGAGCAGGACTTCAACAGAGCTGGCACAGCCCCATTCCTTTCACACGAAGCACCATATGAGTAAATGGCCTAAACAAGCTGTATTATCAGCACAAGCAGAGAGGATCTGCCACAAGCGTCGACGTTAGCCATGTAATGTGCAGGGTCAGCAGCACTCACTGCTGGCTGCCAACAAGACAATAAGCTCAATGCCTGCAGCGGCTGCAGTGTTTAGTCTGTATCACAACTGCACATTGACAGATGTTTGTGGAGAAAAGGGAACTTCAGGCAGTATCCAAACAACTTCCACATGATGATGGTTTTGTTGTTCTGTTTGGTAATTATCAATCCATTTAAAACTGAAAAATAAGATTTTATCAGTGGAAAGTTCTAGAAAAACCACTGAGTAAAGAAAAAAAAATAGACTTCTCCAAAACACATACATTTATTTGAAAAGTATGGCAGGTGTTAAACTGAAGTGATTAATCCTTTCCTCCCTTTTTCTGTGGACACAGGTGATTTTATCTCAAATTAATTACTAGAAAATCTAAATAAATATTATTATGTCATTAAAGATGCTACATTTAAATTAAAGCTGCCACCTAAATGTACACACAAAGGTGGGTCATGGGAAAGACAAAAAATACAATATTGGGTCAGGGTTAAGTCTTGCAAGTGGATTACCTCAAAACATATCACTCCAGGTCTCGGATGAAGCCTACACCCACGCTTCCGTCTTAAAAAAAATGTGCACCGTTAGAAGAAAATTTCGCTGACAGGATGACAGGTTTTGTTGGTTTTTTGTTCCATTGTGTAATCTAATAGGGGATTTCACTGAGGGACTACGGAAAGCTAAACACTCAAAGCATTGTAAACAATTTAAATACAAACGGATGCATTGGAAATACCACAGATATCAGACCAGCAATAATATAAAAATACTCGAGTCTGTCATTGTGCCCTTTTTAAAAAAAATAAACTACCGTCTTTGCAAAGCTTTAGAGAATGGAGACAAATCTGGTGCCATTATATCAGATGTCCGTATCCTCCAGTCGCGGTTTAATTTCCGCGTCTAGAGAAGTTAGCCTTACCTCTGAAAATAAAATCTAATTAATGTGTGAGAATATTGAAAACACCACCGCTAGATCATATAGTGCCACTAAACATCATAATGCATTTCCCCCCCAGAAGAAGGCACCACAGCGCGGCTTCTCCGTGGAGCGGCTAGCGGAAAGCTGTGAGGTCTCCAACTTTTCTCCGTAGTGACCCGCCTGTCCCTCTGCCGCAGCCAAAACAAACACATCTGGCTGCGCAAAGAGCCCGGTCGACAAAGAAAACGCTAAAGGTAAAATTTAATGCGGTAGACCAACACACACCATCCAAATATTCATGCAGACAACGGTGTCTTGTCCGCCCCCCCCCCCCCCGCCTCCCTCCACAGCTGCTGGCTGCCACTGACTTACTTGCTCCCGCACCACTGACTCAAATTTCACATGTGGCCCCTCCTCGTCTTCCTCCCAAATCACAGCGGCGGCGAGGAATTTGTCGGTCTTTGTTTAAAAGGACGGCTGGAAAACACATTCACAGGCCACTGACCTAAACGTAACTTCGACATTAACAAATAACCCGTTTAGAGACATTCTGAGAGCAACGAGTCCCGTTTAACTTTCAAGAGTCAAACGTTTCAGGTTCACCAAGTTTGAGCTCAACTTTCGACGAAACAAAACCGCCAACTAAGAGTGGATTAACGTGATTGTTTCTTAAACATACAAAGACGTACACACGGTGACAAAACCACACGTGTTTGAGTTATCATCACCACATACTAAAGTAAAACAGCTGTAAAGACGAAATTGAGCAAAAGGCGAAACTAAAGTCGGGAGACGTGAGTCAGAATAATGGAATGTGGCCAACAGCAACAGAGAGCTAACCTTAACGGCAGTTAGGCTAACGTTAACTAAGTTAACTAAACATGGCTAACGTTAGCTACTGTTAACTAATCAAACCAGCGGCCCCGGATCTCGATGTAGGGTTCTGACAAAACTGCAAGCCAATAAAACCAATCTCATTTATATAGGTATTGTTAAGTTAACCAAGTTACTGTCTATATCAACCAATAACAGTCCTTACTATCATAAAGTCGATGACTATCGTTGTTAAATAGGTATGTTCCCATTATACTGTGGATTGCATGTCCCAAATACTCTGCCGTGAAAGCAGCTGGCTGCTAGCTGCGGCAGCAGCATCCCTGGTCCCGCACACAACAACGATTTCCACTCCTGCTGGCATTCAGGGAGAGCCCGACCAGAAAAGAGAGAGAAACTGAGCGAAGTCGATAGTTTGAATGAGGGAGCCTACCCTTGTCAACACAGAAAGCCTGTCCACTCGAATCCGAGAGAGTAAAAACCAGTTTAAAATGGAAAAAGTCGAAGGAAATGTCAAGGCAAGCGTTAGCGGGGAGCCCTCGTCCACTCCGTCCGCAGTCAGCCACTGTCACTTCGCCGGAACGGCAGAGACTGCTAAATGTAAGATGGCGGCGCCTTTATATAGACCGGAGAACACCTCCAGCGGTCACATATCCTGCCGTGATCTCCAAGAAAATAGAAACTGCAATCAGATAAATCTTTCATTCACGTCACTCTAGTGTGTATAGACGTGTATATGTTACGTATCATAATGACTACACGTGTTTATTGTGACTTTTAGTTTATTTAATAAATTAAAACATGCCGAACATGACTGTTTACAGTATGAGTATGAATACACAATTGAATGAAGTTCCGGCAGCCTAGAAAAGGGAAATCCGATTCCTTTCCTCTAGCTGGAGACCTCTTGGACTGTGGAAAAAAAGGATAATTTCACTCATTTACACCTTCAGATATGAGAGCCTCAATACTAACAGCATCACTCTTATCACGAGTTGCCCTCTTACCCCAGCAGAGCAAATAAGTAACAGATTTAAAAAGTTAATTAGTCCATGATATACAGTATGTAATGAACACAATAATAAAAAGTTCCAAGTAAAAAATCAGTTTCGTTAGAGGTTATCTACAATTATTTGTTAATCAAAAAATTTGGTAACGTACAGGTTATGAGAAAAACGCACAATAAACAAATAATAAAAGTCAAAAGCTGACTTGTTTTACTTACAAAACCCTTTTCTACTTGTCTATCAAATTCAAAGGTCAAAAATCTAAGGTTATTGTAACCTATATGTGTACACTTAGTAAGTAATCTGTAAGCATCCTTATAATGTTGTGACCGTGTCTAGAGGCAATAAAGCAGATCACTCAGGTAGGTTTCAGGACCTTGTGATGCATTTGTGAGTCAGCGATTGTCAGTGGTTCCTGGATTGTCATCGATCACTGAAATTCATTCTCTTTTGGTTGAGAATTACATCAAATCTCACATGTTAAGGAAATATAAGAACATATTCATAAGTACTTCTTCATAGTTTAAGTGGGAGAAAATATGACTTCAGGCAATTAATTTTATTACAGACTTAATTGATCAAACAATACACACATTGCTCAAAGGATTATATCTTCGAAATATTGCAGATTTGGATTAATCATATTTCTGGTCCCAATTAGAAAGCAGATTCAGTCATTAAAATTATTAGTGATCTATGGGCATAGCTGAGGCCCTTTAAGTGAATAGTGTGATCTCCCTTTTATTCTGAGATCACACAGTGGTAGCTGTTAATTTTCAGATGACTTTCTATTTGGCTCAATAATAAGTAAGTTAGTGGATAGGCCACCTAGGAAATTAACATATGCATTAACAATTCTCTGATCCCTTAATCTCTGTTTTTCCTCCACCTTCACTATCTCTTCAGTCTACAGGTAAGTAGACTGGGCAAACAAGAGTAAAATGCTATCTTGTCATCTGCTTCATTAACCTTTATTTACAGGGTACGGGTGGAATAGATTACTAAAAACCATGGGAATTACAAATAATCAGTATAGAAGTTCTTGGATATGACATGGAGGAATCATATCAGCATAGCCAGTATTCACCCTGTATCATTAGATTGCAACATGAAAATTTACAGTAACTGAGAATGATTGATTTTATTTTGAATCTCTTACAAACCACAGTGAGAATTGCTGCTGTCTGCCAATTTAATATACAACCAAGATTTGTGAAATCAAATACCTCAGTTAATGTAGTCACGTGATTTGACAGGAGCATGCTGATATAACCAAACAGCTACAAAATCATGCCACACTGAGTGACTTTCACAAAACAGGATGACATAATATGCTGGGCTGCAGACATTTTGACTATATCCCCAAACATATACAAATGGAAAGGTGGTGTAATAGGAGACATCAGAAATATACTAAAACAACAAGCTGTATCTGTGAATGTAAATGCAGTGTTTATAATTGTATTATATTATATCATTAAAGCTATTCACTTGCATATGTCTGTAAAATATAGTGTACTCAGTATGTGTGAAACAGAACTTTTCCAACCTAAACACAGCATTTCGCAAATAAAATAGCATTTGGAAATAAAATTTTTAAAGCCTTTCTGAAAAAGTTCCTGTTTATAATGCTGGTCATTATAATAAATATCTCAAGTTGTTACCCAACTTGTGTTTACTCACATCACAAACGTCAGACAAGCATAAAGGGTACATTTTATTTTTCAGTGTATTAATATTGCACACATGTCAAGTCTTATCTGATAGAACTGTGTTATTCCACCATAAATCAAATTGTAGACATCTTTCACTGCATTGTTTACAGGCCTTTCAAAATACAACTGTGTCTGTACATACGTTTATTATTAATCAAAACTGTATGACATTTCTGTTACACAATGCCTGTACGTACAGCAAAGACACAGGGAATAAATAATGTAAAAGTGTCCTATTAAAATACAGACAGTAGAGGACTGACAGTGTTTCAACAGACACTGCAATTACAGAGCTGAGATTTAGTCACAATAAAGTTTTAATCTAAGCCAGAGTCATCATACACTATATCCTCCTGTGACCACTGGGACTGGTTTAAGAGTACAAGGTTAAAAATCTGATTTACTGTCTGTGAAGAGCCCACTGAGCTCTGATCTGTGTACCCATTCTGCATCAAGCAAACTGTCCCTGCTTGCAGTGAATTTGTAATTTTTCATACTGACAGGCAGCATCACTTTTTATATTTCATATTCATATTACGTTCATATAATTTCTAAGAATCTTCACCGACATTTTGATGCATAATGTTATGGATTTATCATTCTTCATGCACTGGATGATACTTACCTGAGGAAAGATGTACACTGTACAGAGTAAAACACTTTCATCTTTTCACATGGACTCTGGTCATACATTTAGAAAAAAAGTGGTGTTTAAACCCAATGTGGGTCACATTCAAGCCTCTCTATCCCAACTTATCACAGGAGAACTCTCAGCTCTCGGACACGTGAGGTTAAACATCCAATTTTGTTTGATCCTGGAGATATCCTGCCAAAGATTAATCCATAATGCCTGCAAAATGGCCCTTCATCCAACAGGCTGTGCAGAAATAACACAGACTGCTCTGTGCAGCCATGCTGTGGCTCTCCAGTGACCCAGTGCGGCACTACTTCAGGAAGCCCACACACCACTTGTTCTTCCAGCTGGAGAGTCCGTTTCATGTTCCATCACAGCAGCAGGAAGAGTTCACTGAAGTATTTACACCTGCAATTTATTGATAAATGAAGTTTGGTAGAAACACTGAAGCCAGTATATTTTGTAATAAACATAATGTAATTTTAATGACATAACATTTTCTGTATAATGATACATCTGATTCATACCAATCTAAATGTAACGTGAAGTTGCTTTCATTTAAAACACATCATTAATGAAATACAATAAATACTTATTCAAAGTAATGAAGAAGTGTCAACCTGCAATGCAGGACATGCTTTGGTTGAATTCTAGATGAATTTCCCATTCTTACTGAATTCCTGTGTATCCTTGTCTGTTAACTTTACGAGGCCGGGTTCCATTCGGTAAACATGTTCAATGATTTTAGGTAAAGCCTTCACCTTTACATAATTTCTCTGTAGAACTATTCTGATAAGTTCCTAGTATTAAAACATTAGAAGGAAAAAAATTATCAAAAAATTCCACGTCTATATTTGAGAAAGAGATTAAGAATTAAAATTCCAGCACACACAAACAAACCGCAGGGGACTGCATACATTATTAGCTGCTTGAACCACAAAACACACACACACCTTGTCAGAACCTGCAATTATTCAGAGTTGTGCACTTTTCCGGCTTAATGCATGATCGTTAGGAAACTGCTTGTATGTGTATGTGCCTTCTGCTCTCACTAAACACAGGACGAGCCCACTGTAGCACAAAACCCAAGATAACACAAATAACACGAGCACATGAAAACAGGAAGGTTTCCGTCTCCCTGAGGGTTTGTATTCACAAGGGAAGCACAGGTCACATTCAAGCTGTATTCTTATTGGTTTGAGTCAGCTCGGCGTCTTTACGTACGCACGTGTGTGTACAATCTTGCATTTGTGTGTATTCTTGCCTCGACGTGTATGTGTGTGTATCACTACCTTTAATTTATCTGTGAATGTGCTTTCTTTAAAACCTCCTGTGAGCATTTGTATATGTTGTGCATAGAAGAAACCAAACATAATATGGTATGGAATATTTGACATCTTTTTGTAAAGTACATTCCAGCTTTTAGGAAAATTCCTGTGTTTCATTTAATAGGATAATAATAGTATATGTATTGTGCTGCATAGCTATTGCTGAGAAACAGAGACTGCAGCAATTCCAAATTCCCATGAGAGCAAAACGCGACACACACATACACTAGGCCAAGGCCCGAGGGGTGTGGTTCCTTTCTCTAGCTGTGAAAGAAAGGGGCAGGGCAGAGCTATAGATAGGGGCAGACAAAACCCATCCCGGGGGGGGGGGGGGGGGGGGGGGGGGGGGGGG
>JAUYWH010000008.1:16692829-16719562 GCA_034779795.1 Ctenopoma multispine | reverse complement strand
CACACACACACAGACACACACACACACACACACACACACACACACACACACACACACACACACACACACACACACACGTAATATCTCTCTGTAAGACACCAAGGGAATACTAAGTATGAGCAACTTCACACTTCTGCTCAGTATATAAACAGTGCACACACAAACAGACACACAAAAATGAATGTGTGTATTCACAGAAGTGTTTTTGTTTTTTTGTGTATGTGCAATATGTGCGTGTCCATAACGGGTGGGGCTAATTCATTCTGGTCCATCTTGTCCACTGGGAGAATGGAATATCAAGAGTGAACAAGAGATGTGTGCGTCTGTGTGTATGTGTGTGTGCAAAGAAGCTACTCAAGAAAATTCAGAGCAGCAACTGGATCGATTCAAGTTCACCCAGGATGGAGAGAGGAGGGGGGATGAACAGGAGCAAAAGACAATGAGGAGAAGTTTTCCCCATCCATATTTTCACAGTGAGTCTCGGGATTAAAAGCATCTAAACTCCAGGCTACTGTCTCCATCTGAGAGAAGTTAGCACCTTTATCCCGAAGAAAGCTTTAATTTGAACTTGATTCCTAAAAAGTTAATTTTTTAAAGGAAAAAAAAAAATCAAGTCAGATGCTGTTATTTAGTGGATTTAACAGCCTGACAGTCTGCAGGTGTAAGACAATAAGACTCATAAGAAATATCATCATTATGCAACAAAGTTAATGAGCTTAGATCAATATATAATAAAAAATAATAATGATAATAAAAAACCTCACTACAATTTTCCCATATTCTAACACATTTAATTTGGTTTTATAGTTAATTCCTATCCATAACTGAGGTCTTTTTAACCCTCTCTTTCTGTTGTGCAGCTTTTCATTAACATTTCTACGAGGCTGCATCATCTCCAGTTATTCATCATGTGCACTGGGGAGTATTTAGTGAAACGACAGGACTTGGTAGTCCTCCAAAATGATTTCACAAGCACAGAAAATCTCTAAGAATAAATGACAAACCAGTGCTAACAAGTTAATCCTGCTAATGATACAACACGTAATTAGAGTGTATTCTAAATTTAAAAGTGTATTGACACTCACTTGTACACCTGTACAGTGTAATGTAATCCAATCCAGCAGCTCTGCCATGAATTCCACATAGACAAGGTTATAATTTCGCAGTTTTCGTTGAAACTGTCAGAAAGGTAATGATTCTACCTTATGTTTTTTACTTAGGTCATAGAGGGTGGTTAAGTCGTACTGAAGTGCATGAGATTAAAAAGGTGTTTCTAATGTTTTACCTATCCTACTTACATAAATTAATTAAACTTGTACAACAAAAAATTATTAATCATTTCCAAGTTAATATTTTCTCAAAATAAGATAAAAAAAAACGATAAATCAGATATATTTCAAAATAACTATGTTATAATCAACTAATATGCCTACTATAAAAGGTGTGTATGTGTGACTGACAAGCCACTGATGAGCTACTTCGAAGCCTCCCCATGCCTGCTGTCTGTAGTTAGAAAAATTTGAAAATGCGTCGCATTGAGATGAAGATAATTAAGGCAAATACAGAGTCAGTGTTTATACCTGTCTCCTTCTTCTCTTTTTCAGGGTGTTTTCTGTCCCTCCTGACACCTTGTTTCCCCCTTCGCACACACACACCCTGCCTACAGCCCCCCTCACACACACACACACACACAGTCGTACACACATGCTACCACCATCACCCACCAGCTTCCCTGCTGTGAGAGCAAACACTAATCGCACATGATCACCATGACGATATGGAAATATGAATTATGCATAAAGGCAGCCTCGCCTCGGCTATGGGTAAAAAGTCGTGTGGGTGATATTCTCCCTTCAAATTATATGGGAAATATCCCCTTAGTATTAATAATATAATAATCTATTCTACATTATTCTCTGCTGTACTGTCCTGTAGATTTGAGATTTGTTAGGTGTTCTATACATTTAATTCCCCCTATACGCACCAAACATGGAACCATTTTACAGATTTAACTCAAAAAACATAAGTCCATTGTGTACTTAATATTAAAATTGGCATAGGCGATAAAACATTATATTTAAATAACAAACCCAATCACTCACACACAGAACTAATTCCAGTACTGCCCTTTTATAAACTGTTAGAGCTGAAGGGGTGAATGTAATTATATTTTGCTGACTTTGCCTTTCTAAATGTTCTTCATTGTGGCATTTCAAGGTCACAGCATAATTAACCATCCCCACAAAGAACGGGCATAACAGGCGTGCACAAATGTAATACAATGTCAACATGTTGTCTTTTGTTTATGAAATGAAGTCTAAATTGTATTATAGGCAACCATTTCATCAGCTCAGCATTCGAGGGATCCTGACAGTTTGACAGTATAAAACTGCTCTCTGCGTCTAAACCCTGGCAAGAGCCATCTATCTAACAGACTGGCTATTATTAGATATTTGTCTAATACAAATTTGACATTGAGATTACTGAAGTAGCAACAGATCCACTGTTGACAGACACACAAAAAAAGTGTCTGGCTATATTTGCCATGAACAAAAAAAACTTTTCTGGAAGTGAAAATAAACAGAAAAGGCCAAAGAGGCTGTGAAACATGGAATATGTAGTGTGAGAATAGCTCTGTTAAACGTGGTTGGCTAGAGCGATACATTAAGGCTCCATGCAGTTTCTAGATAAAAGGTTTTAGGTGAAAAAATGTGCAGAACATTATGAGACATAATTGTAGGAAATGACTAGAACACAAAATAAACATGTTCTATTTTATTCGGCAGCATACAGCGATATTATAATAGAACTCAACATTCAATTTTGGCTGATATTTGGCAGTGAGAAATGACCATAATACCCTGAGTTCATCGTTTGGTAATTTAAACATTTTTTTTATTAATAATATGTGCTTTCTGTTTAACTGCAATTTATCCCTAAGATCACACATAATTAAAGTTATCAACAATGATTCACACTGTCTACTAAATTATAATATTATTGTGATCACCATTCCTTCTAGTATGAAAAACGTTTAGCAGTTATAAACGTTTTACTGTTCTGTTCTCCACTGGTTTAATAAGAACTTTTTATGCCTTTTTAGATGCTGAATATAAGATAAGCTTGGCTCTCATGAACGCTGCAGACTGACAGTAATTCGAATGAGAACAAATAGTGTAGTTATGGTACAGAATATCATATCTTTACTTTTGCAGAAATAGGACCAATTTTAATGCATACATATGATATACATTTACATAAAGTTACAAAGCTACTCTATATGGTTTGTATTAATAAAGGCATTCGGCTGTTTTTGTGGTCCTGTGGTCAAATACATGACCTTAGAAAACAAAAGCACAGACACAGTTTAAAGTAAAATACAACAATTAAACTACAAACATGATTGGATTGTAAAGACAAATAAGTTGTAAAATCCTGAAAATAATACAAACAATCCAACATTGACAATTAAAAAATAATACTCATTTATAAAGCACTATGTAAAAGCTTTACAATAAAATAAATAAAAATATATACTGTATACTATTTGCTTAATAATATTTAAACCTATTAATCATTGTTATATTCATTTAGTTAATAAAACTCTACTTTATCATTTGTATAACAATAATTTTTATAATAAGTTAATGTCACTATTAATCATAAAATATTTTGCCGTAAATTATTTTGTCAAATTATGAAGATTATGGCCTGTGTTTTGATGCAATACCTTTAAGTTATCTGGCAGGTCCAGTATGTTTTTCAGCATGTGTTTGTGTATAAATGTGTGGCATCGCCACGTATTTGATGTATACAGTCTTCTTATGATACTGTATACATTAATGCTATATGCCCATCTAATTATCTAGTCAGTGTGGCAGAGTTTAGCTTCACATTAAACAGATATGACAGATGTTCATGCAGGTGCGTGTGTGTCATCAGGGTAGGTGCAATGATGCTGACGATTCCATAGCTGCGTGCTGACACCTCCTCAGTATGTAAGAACCACCTCTCACACTGCATTATTTAAAGGCAGCAAGGGAGACGCAGACAAGAGATAAGAGTGCGGGGACAAGGAGAGATGAAGGTAGGGAGAAAGATTCAGGTATCCTTCAACACTGTGTCTCTAAAGTCTGTGCGAGTTAGAAACCAATGCAAAACTTAACTAATTACCACGCTCATACCCTCACTTCCTCCATCTATCCCTCATTTCCCAAGTGCTTTCTCTTCTATCCCCTCTGTTTGTATTTGTTTCCCCACCACATAGCCCCCTCCCTGCCTCTCCTGCTAGAGCTAACAACTTGCCAGGAGAAATCTGATTAGCAAAGTGGAAGAGCAGAGAACCACAGCTTGCTGGAGAAATGACACGAGCACAGGAACTATTCCCCAATTGTGCAGAGGTAAGAAAGAAAGAAATGGGGGTGGAAGGAACGGTAGGACAGAGAGACGGGATGTGACAGGTAATAATACCAGAGAAGCAGAGCATCTGACTGGTTAGCTAATTTAGTTGGTTTCTGTAAGGGGTTTACATGATTCCCTGTGTTGGCTTGAGTTTCCTCCCACAGCCCAAACACACACAAATCAGGGAGATGGGGGAGTCTTAATTGCTCCAGAGTGTGACTGTTTGTCCATACTCTGCAGTGGCAACCTGCTCAGGAAGCTTCCCTGTCCTCTTGTAAGTGCATGTGGGGAAAGCTATGCCCCCCTCCACTATGATAAGAAAATTGTTCACCCCATAAAGTGTGGATTTTTTTTATTACATATCAAATTATTACTATGAACAGATTTATTATAATTTTTTTCCTCGTCCTCTGCAGACATATTTCATCAGAACATCATTGTCATGACTTGTACGGCTCCTCCTAAAATACTGTGAATGTAGTTTCAGGTTTCATTCATTGGTTAGAATTCATGTGATACTCACTCCTACACTGCACCACCTTATTTAAATCTGAACCGGAGAACACATTGTGAGCTGAAGTATGAAGTATTTAACAGCACAAAATAATGCAATACAAGTAAATTAAGCCAAGTACTAAATAATGATTTAAAAAGTTGGAACACAAAAATGAAAAATATAAACCAATTATTGCAATAACAGAAACAGTTCAGTGACCAGGAATGACGTTAAATGAAAGACTAATTGAAGGACTGATTATGATACAGCAGATCTTTGACAAAAAAAACTATAAAATATATTTTTCATATGAAAGAAAACAAATATTGATAATGACTGAATACTATCCACTGATGATGCAATCACAAGTCATAACTTCAAACAACTTCAACGTGCAGTAACTTCCAAAAGTCTGATTTTAGTTATGTCTTAGAAGAAGACTGAGTATTTGAGGCAAGGAGTGAGGGAGAGAAACAGAGACTTTTAGAGAATGAGGGACAGCAGGAAGAAACCAGAGGGGAGAGAGGGGGAGCGAAGTGGTTTTAGGCTGATGTGAAAGCCAGCAGGTCACAGAGGTCCCCTTTAAATTTAGAACAAACCACAAACAGTGAATGTCTGCTCCAAAAGACTGAATGACTGATTATAATGGCTGCCTCTTTCAATCTCGTCCCATCAGCTTCTCAGCACTGCTTTTTCTTAAGAGTGCTGTGACTAGTGGCCTAACATGTGGACAGGCCTACAATTTACAATTACAATTCAGGCATTTAGCTGACGCCCTTATCCAAAGCATATAACAATAAGAACAGCAGTAGAAAAGGCTATAGTGTCTGTGAATCCTGTGATCCTCTGAAGCCTGGTATAAAAAAAAAAAAAAAAAACAAGAGTGAGAAACAAAAATTCAACGTGAAGAACAGGTGCTGTGCTAAGCAAGTGAAAGGAATAACATAGAAAACAGTAAGACCGGAATAGAATACAAAATGATGTATCCACATGTCCTATGAATCAAACAACCAGGGATATACAGTGTTTACCCACTGTGATAATAGTACTATTTCAGTTTGATGCACTGATCATATTCGTGAATTTATCTATGCTAAAGCAAACAGCAAACAGGGGCTGTGAGGTTTCATATTTTATCAGTCTTTTACCAATATGCTTAAGTTATAATGGCAATAACAAGTAATGCAGGAGGACAAACTATAAGGAATGTTTACAGATAGAAGTGCAGACCAGGCCTCCTAAAGCTCAAGTCCTTTATGCTGTGGTATACAACCACATTGAGGTTTTTTCAACTAAATGATTCCACACATCCAGTATTACTGGTATTATAAGAGTATTTCTATATACATAATAAATAGAAATAAGGTCCAATAAATAAAGTGACACGAGAAACAGATCACAGCAGCAGGCCAAACGTTATCAATCTATTTCCTTAAGGTAGCAATTAGAAAATGACACTGATGCTTAAGGTTACATCAAGGTCAAACGGTATTAACACTGATCAATCACAGGAATCAACATTCATCAATACATCACATATCAGGAAAAGCAGCTCCCGAAAAGCAGCAGAAAAGCAGTTCATAACAAATCCTTTCTCCTGTTGTTTTTGCTGATTCTCTTCAGTGCAGTACAAACTTAGTCTTTACAGCAACTCTATCGTAACATTTTCCCCAGCCTACTGTGTGATATGCTCACCAAGTTACTTGAAAACAATCATATCAGGTAACAATCTTGTCAGTGTGCTAAACTCAAATCTAATGACCACTGTTTGACAATGATATTAAATATGCTTTTTTTAACCAAACTTAAACCAGGCAAATCTGAGCCAGGGGAGATTATTGTCTCCTCTACTTTTCATAATATTTAGCTAAGAAACGTGTTGTTTGAATCTGGTCCAGCTGACAAATAGTTTTCTACACCTGTTAGTCTCAGACATCCATTTCACTGACACTAGAAGTAATGAAGGATGAACATAAGCAAAAAAACTAAACCCTAACCCATGGCATGTTAATGTGTCATTTTGCTTATCTGGTGCCAAAAAGACGAAACACTTCCATCATACCTGCATTTATAGTAAAACCACAATGTTGGCTGTAAAAACAATAATTTATTTTAAAACATCTTCAACATCATATCCTAGAACCTCAAATATAATAATGTTATTCAATATGCAATGATAGCTTGTTGTATATGCCCTTTTATTCAGTGTTAATATGAAGTAATAATACAAAAGAAAAGTAATATCTAGAATTTAGAAACTTTTTTTAGATAAATCTAGTCTCAAACATCAGTTACAGTTACTGCAGATATTCACGAGGGGAATTTTCTTTAAGCAGACAACACTTCTAAAAGCAGAGCAGCACAGAAAACATCAGAACACAGCAGAACAACACCAAACAGAGAAGGTACTCACTTACAGAGATGTAGGAATAGCCCCCAAAACACATCACTAAAATGCAGAAGTCTGCCTACTATCCTGTCAGGGTGCAAGCTAGCTGCCTTGGCCCTGGCTGGGCGTTATTTGTGAGCCAAATCCTTAAAGAACAAGAAGCTTTCTCTGCGCCTAAACCTGCCGACAGACAGGGGCTTTGAAGGCCCCCAACCGAGCTCAGCACAGAGCTTTGAAGCCAACTGAAAACTCTTCTTTATGGGACTAAATGAAAGCAAGGAAAACGGGAAAGTTATAAAAAGCAGAGAAACGAGAAGCACTGTTGCTATTTTCTCTGCTGGTTCATGGTTGCATTTGTGTGCAGTTTGATGATTAATTGGAGGCTGCGTCTGTCACTTTTGCAAATATATGCAAGTTCTGTGGTAAAATGTCTGTCAGAAACTATTGTGACACTGCAGTTTGTTAGACTCTAATACTATAATATATTTGCGTATAAATCCCAGATACAGCTGATTATTATTAGGCCTCAGTTACTAGTTAATAGTATTAATTAATAACATTCACTTTTTTTTAAGTGTGTTCACAATCATCTAATTAACAACTTAACACTTGAAAGGAACATTTGCTGATTTGCTATTAAAGCTAATTTGTAAAATATTCTGTTTTATGGAAAACAATATTAGGAAGCCAAACTACTATAATTTTAAATAGTTTGATAATGATTCATAGTAAAAATGTGTGCAGTATGTGTCCGTTCTTACTTACTCACAACCCTGAAAGAATATAAAATTTAATGATTATCTGAATTTCTTATTGTGCTTTAGAAATAGTACACATCTTTAATGGCTACAGACAATGTAATACTGTGACAACCATAAATATAGCCGATAATATATGGTTGGTTATTTCAAAGGCAGCCTTTTTGCGCAATGTGCAATCACATTTATCAATACTAGACCTAAAGACAGACTGTTATGGTTGAAAATGTCTTAAATAGCAAATATAATAGTTTCATGGTTATAAAGATGAGTCTGTTTGGCAGACTAAGTAAACAGTGGCTTGTTACAGTAGGTGAAAAGCTTAATTCTGTTTTCTTTTCTGTCACCTTGATGTGTGAACTTCAGCTCTGAAAAACAATTCTGGTGCCAAGAACCGTCCATGAAACATCATTGCCACGGAGCTTTTTATGTCAGCCTAGTTAATTATCAGGAAAACAAACAACACCAATCTAAACGGAAGCCTGTGTATTTGCAGCATGTTGCAGCTGACTTTTTGGATGCACACCTGCAATCAGATCACTAACTCTGCCCTCTCAGAAAACAGTTTATCACTTTCTCTGGTTCGCTTTCTGTCTCTCTCTCTTTTCAGCAAGTCCTTTAGAAGCACACAAACCATCTCCACTAAACAAAACAGTGGACAAGCCTCTGTGATGTCCTGACTCATTCTGCGCCTCTTCTCTCCAAAGCCTTGGGGCCGACGCATTGGGACCCAAAACCAACATGCACATAATGGGGCCTTGTTGGAGTCGCCTTAATGTTTCTAATGTTATGTAAATGAGGAGGGAAGAGGGCAGGAAAGGAGAAGAGAGGAGCAGAGCGGAGGAGGAGGCAGTGGGAGTGTTTGTGTGTCCGAGGAGGCTGCTAAGCTCCCATTACCAGGGGATTAGGCAAATGCTGCTGTTGTATCGATGCTGGTTCGACAGCGAACCACCAACCCTAATCCCCTCCTCTCTTCTCCTTCCGTCAACGCCTTCTCTTCTCTTCTCCGTGTTGCCCCCCCACCACCACCACCAAACGTTTGTTAAAAATCTTCACAGAACTTTTGGATTCAACTTTTCAACTCTCTCCTCTTGTTTTTCAGTAATGCATATACACTCGATCTCACACTAACTCACAAAAAACACAAATGTTGCTCGAATTACTTGGTTCACAGCCAGTGTAAATTTGTCTGCTCATTGATTTCTCTGACATGGGATGTGTGTGTCTGTGTGTGTGTGTTTGTGAATGTGTGAGAAGTGATCAATATTGAAAGCCAGAGAGTGCCTTTCTGGTATGTCTGTGATGTGTTTGCCTGGAGCCTCCGAGTGCAGCTATGACCTACTGGTTTCTGAACACATCAACTTCTTAGTTCACTGCTCCTCACACTTTGGGCAGGGGACGAGTACTGGTCTCTGGCTGTTGCTCACTGGTCCCCGGGTGCTCTGGTGGCTCCTTTAAAGGGATTCTGAAGACATCTTTCAATTTTATCTTCCTGCAATGAGACAGTGCATGAAGATGGAAGAAAGACATAGAGAGAGCACATTATGTTCTATTTGTAGCAAAGCAGTCTCCTTCAAACTTTGTCTGCTATATGCATCAACATCTGTTGTTTTTCACAATTAATCACATTTAACAATACATAAACTATTTTAAAACAACCAATTAAATTATTAATTTGTACAGTTTTCTTAGTAAGAAAATCAATATTATATAACAAATTATCTAATATTAACATTTAAGGCACTGATACATTTGTTACTAAATGCAAAGGGGAAAAACATGTAAGAGATGATGAGACATATAACTAAAACAGAACAGCAACAAATAAAGAACAAATTATTCACTCTGTGTGTTATTACTAACTGTTCAACACAGCTGAAGAACATCTTCAAAACGTGAAGAATCTATTCTGAGACCAACTAGATGTGTGATGTTTGTGTGTGTGTGTGTGTGTCTGTCTGTGTGTACATGGTGACACAGTTGCAGTCAGAACTTGGAATACTCAATTATCACATTAGCACATCCAGGGAGAAGCTGAAAGGCTACACATGCCTGTGCGCAAACACACACGTACACTCACACAACGCCCCCACTTATCTCTGGGACTGCAAGCCCCCTGCTGAGAAGCTCAAACACACTAACTGAGGGTGGGGGTGGTGGAGTTATGGGGTGGCGGAAGAGGAGTGGGCTGTTTGGTTGAGAGGCGTGAGGCTGATGGGCGACATTGAGACCAAGGTTAAACACAAACCATCCATTCGTTCTGTTCTGCTATGTTGAGACCCGCAGCATCACTGCTTCACAAAACGCAACCTCGTCATTCATTTCTATAGGACAACTGATTTAACGCAGCAGGGGTGATGCCGCTCAAGGCTCAAGCAAAACATCTGCCAGCGAAACACAGTGATGACCAACCAAGTGTGCAATGTATTTATTCCACATAGATTTCTCTGTTACATGTAGCTTGAGTCAGTGTGGAACTGTTTGCAAAACAAACAGTTGAATTTCTAGAGCTAGCTAGAAGCTACTGATTGTAGTAAGCACAAACACTGCACAGGCTGGCACTGTCAGAACAACAGCAAATTTGGCATGGAGGCAAAATGGCACAGGTGTGGCTAAAAGGAAGCCTTTACGTAAGTGCAGGTCAGACAAACCTGAGTTTTCACATTCCTGCTCAACATTATCCATTCTGCAACCTGCTTAACGATGCTGTTTATGGTGCCGGTGTCTGAGTGTTCACAGAGATTGTTGTGTTACTGTAACCGACACGTAACTACCCCTAACAGCACAGAGACAGATGACTATTCAGTGCAAGAAACACACTATTAAGATGTTTTAACTGCTATACACAAATTGTCAACATATTTAGCACCTGAGAAAAATTTGTGAAATGCACAACTTTCAAAATATACAGTGTAATTTGCCAGTAATACAAAAACTGCAACCGGTTTTATTTGAAATTTTGTGGAACAGCGGGCCATTGCCTGCTGATTACTTTTTCACACACACACTAGAGAGAAAGGCCAGAAAAACATACAGGTGGCTAACGCTGTTAATTAAATCATTATATCATGAATAAAGAGCAACACCTGGGAATGCACAAGTACAGCATTAAACACATAAGTTAAACAAAGCAATTAATATGTTCAGTAACAAATCTTTATAAATTGGATGCATGATAGTTATGATTAGACAAAACCTGTGCATCACTACACTTTTTCCCCAACGATTACACTTGTGAGAAATTAAATTGTAAATATGTAGCAGACTGTCTTGGTTTGTTGAATAACTTGGCTCGCTGTCAGCTGATATGCTGTAAGAGGCTGTGGCTATTTAAAGTCTAGTGGCTGACCACTCAGATGAGACACTACTAACTTGTGTTAGTGTGTGTGTGTGTGTGTGTGTGTGTGTGTGTGTGTGTGTGTGTGTGTGTGTGTGTCTCAGCCGAGGTGCTAGTATGTGGATTTAATTCCACTGGTATGTTGTGTGAGGAAAAAAAGGGCAAGAGGGAGCAGAAACATGACTGAAGAGTAGGACACACAGATACCTTGTGAGCAGACAGGACGGCATGTTGAGAGGGTAAGGAGCACTGTGAGTGTGAGATATGTGTAAGTAATGAGAACGTCAAAGATATGTCTGGGCCCTATCAGACACCTGTTGTTACAGTATATAACATAATACAGAGAGTATGTGACACTGCTATAGGTTTGTCACCTCACTGATTAAAGTTATAATTTTATTTCCTGTACTTTTGTTACCCTAAACCATATCTATCTATTTTTACATTAGACATTCTTAATCCCTGAGAAAAGATACTGTCTAATGAAATAATCCCTGTCATCCTCATAATAACCATTTTGTTGACGTGTGGGACCCAATTTTGGCTAATTAATAATATGCAAGGACACATTCACAGTATATTATGTTGTTACTTGAATGCCATATTCCTACTGTTTACCTTACTGCTGATAAAGTAACTGTAACTGTAATAGCACTTGAAAGTACATGCCCCCACTGTTTGTACACGACAAATGCTGAAACCTCTTCTTCCAATTTTAAATGGAGTGATAACAACAGAAACAGAAAAAGAGAGAGGTAAAAAAGTAAAAGTAGAGGAGTTGTGTTCAGACATTTTCTTTAGCTAGGAAAATGGCTTACTTATTCCAAACACATACGATTTCTTTGTATTGTTTGTGTCCACAGAAGCTAGATGGGGTTTGACAATGATCTCAGCATTTTCATGTTTCAGCCCTTTCATTTTCCGAGAAGAACTGTAGCCAATGTGTCTGTATGGAAATGTGTTTTACAGTATCCTCTATCACTTTCTTGAAAAATGCTAAAACATAAACAAACTCTGCCCCAACACTTTCCTCCTCCTGTATGCTTTTGGTCTTCAATCTATCCTTTCATCCAGGGGCTCTCCCTCCTCTCCACCTGAACAAACAGTTTCATCTTCACATACATATTTGCTGTAGTGTGTACTGTGCAGTTTACAGTACAGACACATTATGTCTATGTGTAAAACAGACCTCTCACAAGACTTGTTTAGACTTTTTAACCACACTTGCAGTTAATTAATAGTCAATAAAAGCTGCATTGCATGTTGCTGCTACTGTCATAGGGTCTTTACTGCTCATGCTGGAAGAAAAGTATGTCTTACTGTTTCACCAAACACCTCATTAATATAACTACAGTAGCTACCTTCGTGTTTGTCCTGCCTCTGTAGCACAGAGTCTGATATGTTAACATAAAATATCAGCTATTACCTAACTAACACTGCCATTTGAGTCTCCTCAAGCATTATAATACATTTTCTTCACTGTTGCATGTAGAAATCATACCTGGTATGTTTACAACAGATGCAATTTCCTGACAAACGCTGCATTCAAACCTTGGGAGAACTTATTCTGACTAGGGGAGGCCGAGCATCACAAAGTAGTTCAATACTTTTTGGCTTTGTTGGTGCAATGGAAAATGCAAACTAAACTTAACTTTATCAGCTAGCAGCTTGTTAACAAGTGAAATATTATATAATATAGCTATATATATTATATTATTTAAATGCATCTTGTGCTTAATTTCGTGAATTCCCCATGACATAAACGATGCTAATTTAATCTGGCAGCTGCATCCTAGCTAACTTTAAGTAGCTAACGTTAGCAGTTAGCTAACAAGGTAACATTGTTTGAATACATTATCAGTTTAAAAACGAAGTCAGGACAGAAGACTTATTAACTTACCTATCTATTTAAAAGCTTATGTTTATAATGCACTACTCCATTAGTAACAACGTCGAAGATAAGTGCAATAATTTTCTCTGTTTAGTAATGACTGTGAGTTTTCAGCTCTGACGGTTCCTCCAAAATAAAAGCACAGATGGCCACCGTCTGAAAAAACGATTATGTGATTGAATTATTATTTATATTATTTTTATTTTGTTTATTTTTTCGTAGATTGGCTAATTGTCCAATGCACATCGAGAAAAAAACTTAATGAGATCATCAGGTATCAGTTAATTATTTTGTTTACCATTCATGTCAGCTGACTCAGCCAGCATACTAATGGAAATAGTCTGTGTAGACTAACGCTTTGAAAACGTTTTGCTTTAATTAATTTCAGACATGGCTACTGTAATTTTATACACAGAGAGGAATACACTTATCTTGTTTCATCATGTCTGCCTGGATAAATAAGGAGTCGTATAGAAAACATGCTAACCATATAGACTAGACCACTGGTACCAATGATATATCTAGACGCTCGTTGTAGCTGGTCTTTTTTGTCCTATAGTGAAAAACACTGATTAATGTTACTGTAAATATGGATATGTTCAGCACTGCAGTTCTTTTTTCTCTTGTCCTTTGATACCTTCTTGGTTTAGACCAAGCTACAAATTCTGTGGAGTTCATTATTTTTTTATTGATCATTCTTTAATAGACTCTCTGCTTTTTATTTATGAATGTAATGTATTTACTGTCCAGTTGTCTAACTGGCTGATAAATCACAAATGTGCTGCTTCTCCAAGCGTGTCCACCTTTGTTTATGTGTGTAGGAGGATTTTTTCCTTTTACTTCATTGTACTTTAAAGACAGAAAAGAAGTTTGGAATAACAGAGAGAAAGACATGAGAAAATGAGAAAATCAGACCGATGTGAAAAAAATAACAAGAGATAGTAAGACTAGAAGAGAGAGGTTACTCTGTTACACATTATGTCTGTAGCACAGGAGACATCCTGAAATGTGACTGTGTGAATTTCATTTTCATTTGATATCAAGTAACCTTACATGTGTGTTTGCACATGTGTGTGTTCATGCAAAAAACACACAGACACACACATGTACACGTCAAGGTCACACCAAGTAATTCTCTATTGTTCATTGCATGAACTATAAAAAGCAAAGCAGCAGAAACCTGAGGGCATGAGAAATTTAAACAAGCAACTGTGAAATTAAACATCAGTTGAAAGATTCAGGTCCTCTGAACGACATAATTGCAGGTAGCTCATCACAGAATGAGTGAGCCATGTGTTGACAACACTTGAAATGAGTTCTTCTGAATGGCGAATGATTTTCATCCACACTGAAATAAATCATAGCTCTCCATGCTGCACAGCTGAACTTCAGTGGATGTAATGAAACATCACAGGTACATTTATGGTACAACTGACAAACAAAATGATACAGTTCAGTTTTGTCTGTGAGCGCACTGGCTAAATATCACTTAGTTCGTGTTGCGACAAATATATGTTTCGCTAATTTCATGAGACTGATGTTTCTTTGTGCAGTGTAACATTTGCATCTAGTCATTTGGCAGAGACTTATATCCAAAGCGACTTACAAGTGAGGAACACCAGCTCATGCCCAGGATCCTCCAGTCAACATATAGACCAGAAGAGCCTGCATAGTCCACTGTAACTTATTCACTTACTAATCTCTTTTACCTCTAAACAATGAATTTACACATCTATGTTCTACTAATCCAGACTCTCTTGTTCTAAGATTGACTAGTGTATGTTTCAGGAAAGTAGTTTTCAGTTATCAGGATTACTGTAAGTGCCACAAGATTTAACCATAATGAATCATCCTAAAAAACATTCACATAAGATTTTGTTTTCCTTTTCAGGAATAAATCCTATAACTGATGAGCTGGTAGCAGAAATCGAAGCCACCAGAACTTTTTTTTACATTTTTCTAAAGCGATATTCATTCCTTCATGTTTGTATTTCTTGCATAATTTAAATACATATTTTTATTATTCATGCTACAGTACATGTGTAGGTGCAGATAAATCATAAAGTGTGTGGCCCTGTGACTGTGTAGCCTGCATGTACATATTTCACTGATTGTGTGCCAATAAGCTTTACATGGACGGTGAAATTAGATAATCTGTTCTTATTTTGTATTAACTCCTATTTTGCAGCTGCGTTGATTGATTAGTGAATTGACTGGACATGTAGTCATAGCTGAAGAAGTGCGTGAAAACATTCTTATCACTATTGCCAAGAGTCGCACAAAGTCAATATAGCAACAAATTTGTTAAATTAGCATCAGTGCCTACACAAATATGTATTTCGTATATACATGTTTATCTCTAACAACCTCGTTTTTTTTCAGCCCTCAGTGAGTCTATCCTGGCTCATGTCCATCTTACACTTAGTTTTCTCACCTAACAGCTGATCCAGTTAACTCTCCACAGATTTGTTTGGCCAAGTGAGACTGTGACAGGGACACCTGAGTGTCTTTGAGTGCGTCAGGTGTGGTAATGCCAGTCTAGCCAAATTAGTTTGTCAGATTCTGACTAAATCCGAGAGGGAGAAAATGTGCATGTGTGTGTGGTCAAGCGTGTGTAAAGAGGTAACCTTTAGTCTTGGCATAACACAGCCTGGGAAACAGTGGAGTGGGGTCAGGTGTGGTACTTCCCTCTTTGTTAGCTAACCTGGCAAAATGTGCCTGCCTGTACGTTTGGGTCAGCTGTGGTAGCCGACCTGAGAATTTGGGGATTAGCTTAGATTTGTCTGGAACACTAACAGTTTACAGCATGGGGTTGTCAGATGCTGACAAAATGGCCATTAAGTCTTTTTCAGTCATTTGATGACGATCCGTCTTTTACTGGCAAAAAAGAGTAGAAACCTATGAAAACCCATGATGAACAGACATGCAGGTGTTACGTGTACAGAACATAGCAGATTTATTTTATATTATAAGTTGCAGAGGACATTGTGCAATTTCCAGGTGCCGGCAGCAGATAGGACCAAAATGACACGATCTTATCTCCATCAAATGATAATAACCATATTGTGTGTCTTTTACATTGTGTGGCTGCTTGAGGCTCATCAGATGAATCATATTTCTACTGAAGACCAAATACGTGATGGCTGCCTGACGCTGTATGTGGGCCCACTAAAATTTGCTCCACAACACAGTGACTGAACAAAGGTGTAGCCTGCAGTTATTCTGTGTACATGTGCATGTGTGTGTTTGACAGAGTAGGGCATGTAAGATAAGAGCCTTTTTGTTGCTTTCTGTTTAGTTGCCCAGTTTGCACGCAACCTGCAGCTCTGTTACTTTATCTCTTTAAATCTCTGTTTCATTCTCTCTCTCTCTCTGACACAGATACACACACAGATACACACCATCAGAATTGTGTTCACCTATATGCGTGATGTGTGTCTATGTATGTTTCTATGTAGATGTGTGTGTGTGTGTGTGTGTGTGTGTGTGTGTTTGTGTGTGTGTGTGTGTGTGTGTGTGTGTGCTAAATGTTCAATAAGCTCACTGTACTGTTGGCAGCACATCTGGACAAACACAGTCTCAAGGGACATCAATACTTTATTCTAGTGTTCACAATCCCCTCTGCAATGTAAATTGTGTGTGTGTGTGTATGTTCATAAAACTAATGAAGCATACATATTATTAAAAGACAAGAACACATTCTGTACAGTTCACACTGTTGAGGTGATGGTGAAACAACCACTTTTCCGTTAAGTGGAGACTGATACCACATTAAATTTGCAGACTCTGGCAGATCTGTGAAACATTCCACCAAATACCAAAGCTGTCAGTTCTTGGAAGATGGCTTTACATTTGACAGATAGATTGGATTTCTCAAAAAGGTGTCATGGGGCATGTTACGGTGGAGCAGTGGTTAGCACCGTTACCTCACAGAAAGAAGCTTGCTAAATGGCCAGTCGGTGTGAAAGTGAGTGTACATAGTCTCTATGTGATATACAGTCATGAAGAACACAGATGTATAAGAAAAAAAAAACTCAGAGAGCATTTGGATGCTAAATCCTTAGTTAAAGACACAGAAAATCAAATTAGCAAAGCATTGCTTTGTGTTGCTTTGAATTTAAATGTGGGGTAGATTCTTCAAGCAATAGCCAACTGTATCTTCAGGGTGCCTACAAATAAAAAGATATCTAATCACACATAGGTGATTCAGATGACACAAGCAGATATTTATCTCTAGATGTCATCCTCAGACAAAAAGCTTTTGATTGGTCAGATCAAGCTATGTCAATGTAAAACCAATCCAGCCACATTGAGACTTCAGTGTGATGGGTAAATAATTTATAACACAGTGCAAAAATCTGTTGTTTTTTGTTCTTTTCGATGCTAAATGTTAAACATATCAAACTGTCTATTAGCTGTTAGGTGGAGAATTCACAGTGGACGTACAACACAGACCTCTGTTCATTTGTACAGAAATTATTTGACTTGACAATGCTGTTCCAGAGCAGACATAGATACTAATATATCCAGTCTTGATTATGATGCATGTTGTGTTTAGGTAGAAACATATACTTTTAAAATAATTGATTTAAAAGATTATCTAATGGATTTTAAATTCAGTTTCACATTTTCCGTTCTAATAATAAAACAATACAATAAGTGCAAATGGTATTTACAATTCTAACCTTTATTTTTGTGATGTCTATTTTGTAAAACCCTTTTGTATGATTTAAAATAAATATATTTTGATTGAAGATCAAGATCAAAGATCTGAGATCTTTTAAGATGATTTTGTGTCAAACAATCCATCACACAGGCCACTGAATTTACAAAGAGGACAATGTGATGTCTGTGTTTTTCCTGTCTGAAATCCTCTCCCACGGACACAGGTGCAAACTGAGAGTTAGTGTTTGGTGTGTCTGTGTGTGTATATATGGGGAGCTAGGAGGCTGCTGAGAGAGAGTGGCACAGGTGGCACGGAGCCCCAGCAGTGCCGAGGGCATCGGATCGGCATGTGGCGTACAGCCAACCACACACAACATATGCCAAGGGGGAGGAGAGAGAGAGAAAGGAAGAGAGAGAGACACACACACACAGAGCGGAATAAGTGTTTTTCTAGCCACCGCATAGGTCCACAGGTCTCCTGTCTTGCACCATATGCTGTCAGCATGTCTGTCTACCTGTCTCTGTGTCTGCCTGTCTGTCTGCCAACAGAACAAAGTGCTGTCAGTGGTCAAACTGTCAGTGCCAAGATAATGGGCATGTGATACAATTGGGGCATCCTCTGCCTTAGCTCTGTACATCCATGTACACACACCCGAGCATGCACACAAATGCCCATATGAGCACAGTGCCAGCTTGTGTCATTATCATATTCATCAATTATGTAAACGGTTATGTGAACAGCGCAGTAACACACACATACACACACACATAGACACACATTCCCCAAAACACATGCATTTTAATGAACTGCCATGGGGCTACACATGACCTCAGCATTGCCTTCACACACACACAAAGACACACAAACACACAGGTGTTTGACACTGCATAGCTGAGGGGAGAAAGTGTGTGTTTTTGTTTGGATACAGGCAAGGGTTCTCACTTTGTGTACGAGTGTCTATGATACATCCCTTAGTGTAAATGTTTTCAGTCAAATCTGAAATTTATTGTCAAATGAAAGTTAAAAACGTCTTGTTCTTTAAAGAAAACATGCATATGCTGTGTGAAAATGTGCATTTGTCTAATATTTGTTCCAACCATATACACCTGATCCTTCTCATCTGCTCCTTCAATGGAAATCAATTTCTTTATATGGGCAAATATGTAGAAAAGTGTAGACATTGCATGTGTACAGTACATTTGTATAAAACAGGGGACTAAAAATTAGTTGAAAGCCTGCAAACCTGAGAAAGACAGCAGCTGAGATTAACTATGGAGTCATATCATTAGGCATAGAGTAAAGTGGAATACCAGTGAAAAGTTCTACGATCTGACATTTTTATGAACTGGCAAAATTTAAAGCCCAAACTGTGGCCAAAAATAATGCACAAGTGTTCTGGAGCTAGAGAAACCTTCATCTTAGTGCGGTACTTTGTGTGTACACTATATACTGTATGACATGCATGTTTTTATACATCTAAATGCTAAAAGATGGCACCATGCAGTGTGAAAAACATGCAGCAACGCACTGCAAGCTGTTAGACAGTGCTAAAGTATACTTTTCCGGGAAAGCTTCTGCAGAAGTCTGCCTGGAGAATATGAAACAAATTGCTGAGCATGCATATTTCATTTGTTTGTCAGGTCTGGTTTGGAGTGGGAGGAGTAGCAAGAGTGGATTTACCAGTTTCATTAATACACACACACACACACACACACACACATGCTGAGAAACACACAAACACGCCTTGCTGACAGCTCTGCTGCGAAGAGCGTGCAGGTGAATGCAAAAGAGGGACAAAGAGACAGGGAGAGTGAGCCGAAGGGAGAGAGTGGAGGCTAGAGAGACATGACAGTGAGGCATGATATTAATTTATGATGTCATCAAGAGAAGATCATTCAGGTGAGTTAAGATGAATAATGATGATGAATGCACAACAAATTCTTAATTCAGGAACCATTTTGATTGGGTAGGCCAGCACATCATCTAAAATAAAACCATCTGCAATACAGTACAGTACTAAATGATAAAAAAAACCATCTGCTTCCAGATCTTGTTTACTGATTCTGATACTGATCTTGTCACTGACATTTTTACATAATTACATTAACATCATACAAAACTTTTTTTAAAGTAGTGTAAGAGAGCTATTTTTGTAAAAGTATTTTGTTGTATAATTTTCACATGCATAAGGTTGCAGATGCATGCACACACATGATGATGATGAATGATGTCACACTACGTGACTCATGGTTTGACTATTTGCCTCATTTGACTTAAAACCCAATTTATGCATCAATATGCTGACAGGACTGGAGAGGACTGTTAGCTTGTAAACATGGATGGATGTAAATGTGCTAGGATTAAAATGTTATGCTTACAAAACCAGTTTTGCAAATGTTTTATGATGAGGCAGCTTTGCTTGCGCTAGTGGTCAGTTGCTGTACTACAACTACAGACTGCCACACTTCTTCGTAGACAACTTTTACAAAACAACAAATGTAGACCTGCTCACTAGATACATAGGAAATAAAGTTAATTTAACTTCAAACTTAAAATGTATGATATTATAGCCTTTGTGCATGACGTTAACCCAACATGTAGCCCACTGGAAAGCTGCTAATGCGGACACAAGTCACAGAAGTGAGAACAATGGCATACAAAGAAATAAATAGCACAACTGGAGAACTAAGATATTTTCCTAGGCCTAGACGTCAGGATGCTGATGCTTCACCACACACCCCTGTCTCTTCAGGTATTCAATGAATTCTGTGGGGTTCAGTAAACCATGCCAACAAAATGAGTGACGGACTCAAAAGGGGGTGCCAACATGATAGTGACTATTTCCACAGGCAGAAATCAAGGCTATAGCACCCAGACAACATTTGGAGCCAAAGTAGACAGGCAATTTAGCCAACGATTATGACCAACAGTATTTTTCCATGATACTTTGCTCCCTTACAGCCCACTGTGTTACAGACATTGATTTTTTCTGAGTTGCCAATCCCGTTATTGCTGAGGGCAATACTGTCTAGCTATATTCCCTCGAATAGTTGTGATGGTGTCAAAGCAAAAACTGAGAAAATAGACAAATAGGACTTGATTTTTGGCAGTCTCTCAGTCTTTAAAATATGTGTATAGAGGGAACAATGTTCTTTTTGTCAGATTTAGGGCATTTACAATCACTGAAAGTCCAAATCCAAGTCAGTAAGCAATAGTTTGGAAACTTAAGCTGAAATAGTACACTGCGTGTATAAAAAAAAAATGGACTGATGAAAAGACAAAGAGAGGGATGTACTCTGTTAACAGCAGCACACAGAAAACTGGGCTTTCAGTGGCCTCTGCAGTTTGCTGACTAATGGGTGAATAATTGAGCGCAGTCTGCCCTGCGTCTCCCTGATTAGAGCCACACTGGGCCCAGGAAAAGACAGAAAGACAGGAGTCAGGTCTTTCTTTCTTTCTGTTTTATCTTTCAATCTCTGCTATCCTCTCCACCCTCCACTGCGTAGATACGTATCGTGCCAGATAATAAATTAAGACACATACACACTTACACTCAAAGACACACTCCTTTATACATACATTTACTCAGTGGCACTGATTGCTGAAACAAAATGTAGTCAAATGAGACAATACATGCTGCATAATTGGCCCAGAGGACAGTGACAATGACATTAGCGGCACTGAGCGCAGTGAGACGGAGCAGAACAGAAGAGCAGGACTCATGGTTTTTGTTTTAGAAATTAGATTTGAGCAGCACAAAACTGTCTTGTTGGATCAGCAGACTACGTCCTCAGAGGTTGAAGTGTCCCCAAAGCAGAAAA
Source organism: Ctenopoma multispine (assembly GCA_034779795.1). Lineage (NCBI taxonomy): Eukaryota > Metazoa > Chordata > Actinopteri > Anabantiformes > Anabantidae > Ctenopoma > Ctenopoma multispine. Next base: position 16,697,803 of record JAUYWH010000008.1, on the reverse strand, counting down.
TGATGATGTGCTCAAATCTGAACCAGTAAGAGGAACATGGAGAAAATAGCTGCTAGCTGTGTTTTTCCATTAAAACTTTCTCAATTCCATATATTTAAACTAATCAAATTGTTTTGTATACAAAAACCATGTCCTGACCCCTTAAGAGGTGCAAAATGTGTCTAACTTGCTACTGAGATAGCTTGACAGTCATTACTGACTACATTTTACAGATTCCATTTAATTTTACTTTCAACATATTATGTTCCTCCAACCAGGAAAAAAATCACATCTGAATATTATTTTGTGCTCACAAGGAAACAAACATAAACAAATCACTGCACTTGTGGTTTCTCTGCCAAACAGTCAAGCTGCAGACATGTATGTCTGTCTTCAATCATATTCTAATCAGTTCATTCCCACGTGTGGCAGATGAAATGAAATCCTCTGCAGGTGTTTCTGAGATCAAGTGGGACAAAATGGGAAAAACATAATGATCACATTGACCTTGACCTCTGAGCATTAATATTGAATCAGTTCATGTTTGACTCCAATTGGATATCTGTTAGAAATCTGAAAGCATTCCTGTGACATTGTGTGTGACCTTTGACCACCAACATCTGATCAGTTAGTCCAAGTGGACATTTGTGTCACTATTAAAGATATTAACTCAATGTGTTCTTGAGATCATAAGCGTGGGACCAACAGCTTCAAAAAATAATGCAGACCAAGGCTGTCACCAGTGTGGAGGCGTAACAATCGACACACTGGATCAGCTGTTTACTGGAAACATTTTCCAGCAGTCCAGCAATTCAGCATGACATAAAAGACCCTTATTTGAATGACAGCACTCAGCAGAGGTGACAAAGCAAAAAAAAAAAACTGTGGATGTCTACCAGTGGACGAGTGCTGCTGCATTGCTCCTGTGACTGAGCAGGAAATACAAACTGGACACAGTGGATCATACTAATGTCTCACTATTAGCTGAAACATGTCCCCACCAATGCAGCCCTTTGCATTTTTCTACAACAGTAATTTCTAAAATGAATTCCCGAGGCAACCTGTGGCAGAGACAGAGTCTTTTTCCTGCATGCCATTTTTTCCAACTCACCACTGTAAGGAGGAAAGAAAACGCTGTTTCCACAACGTTCATGAGTGAAAACAGTTGAGATGGAATTGTTACGTATGGGAGATAACCTCACACAGATATTTGTAGTAAGCAGTGATCTATCTTCCATGTGTGGAAGAGGCTAGAGTATTTTTCACATGCTCCCAATTCTTCAGCATTTGTCTCATGTGGTGTATGAAAATGGAGAAAAGTGGAGAAACACACACACACACACACACACATGCACATGCACACACACATACACACTGACACACAACCCTGTAGTGCCTGCAGCCACAGTGTAGTAGGAGTGGAGGTGTGTGTGTTTGTGTGTGTTAGTGGGACCAGTGCCAATCTTGGCATGGCTGGATGCCTGCCTGTGAGCCTCCTGAGAGGGGACCAGGGGCACAACAAATTGGCACACTACACTCCTTAGTCCCACCTGCGTGTGTTTGTGTGTTTATGTGTGTGTCTGTAGACAACGGGCTGTTATGTATTGTATGTGTATGTGTGTCTCTGCACATGTGCATAGCTGTGTTTTTCTGGAACCCTCTGGCTGAGAGTAGCATCAGCTGTGGACATGCCCTTTCTCCTTCCTCCTCTTCGTCCATTTCATCTTCTCCTTATTTACTTTCTCCATCTTATTCTCTTTCGCTCGCCCCTTTATCTTGGTTTTCATCAGGTCTTCATTTTGGCTCACTTTTAGCCCTTTCACACACATACATATATTTCATAACATTACCAGATTAAATTACACCATGTTTATAAAAAAGTTAGAATTACTACATTGCAGTTGTATGATGAGCATAAGGTGACTCTGACCTTGATCTTTGACCTTTGATCACCAAAACCTAATTAGTTCATCATGTAGTCCAAATGGAAAATTGTGGCAAATTTAAGGAAATTCCCTCAACGTATTCCAGACATATAAAAAAAACATAAATCTGTTTGTTTTTTAAGACTGAGTTATCTAGTTATCATTAGTATTTCTGTTCTTTTCTTAGGCCATAAGAGAAAGAAGGGGGTGGGAAAGAGGGATTTCACCCTCAGGCCAGAAAGTGAACACATGTGGTTGCAGAAGCAGGGGTCATAACCACTCGTCTATCCTTTAGCACCCATGTCAGTAACTTTTATAATCACTTACTAAACCTGTGCCAGAAAAAGTAACATCTCAGTAGAAAATAAAAATAAAAAAAAACAAAAACAAACAAAACCTAATTGGCTCTCTTACCTATAAATAAAATTTTTGCTCCTGTTTCACTTGAGATATGTAGGTTTGTGTTAGTTTTGTCTTATATGAGGTATTTCCAGCGAAGGTTTGTAGGTTTTTTAATTTTCAGGGTCACAAAGGAAAACCTGCTGTGTAGCTTGACACAAGTAAATTAGAGACACTTTATTTAAGAGAGAATAAAAACCAACCACAACTACCTGTTAGTTTACCCATTATTTTACTATAATAGCTGCAGCTTGCACAACATCATTGTTTGCTCATCTATATACGTACATTTGCATCATCATCATATGTAGAAGTTCGCTTCAAGCAACAGCAATGTTGTAACTGAGTCACACAGGAAGAAAATACTGCAGCTTGAAAAGCAACAAAACAGAATGAAGGACAGAGAAATGTAGAGAAAAGAAAAAACTTAGCAGGGAGAGAGAATTTCAGACAGGCGGGCAGACAGATAATCTGTGGACTCAAAGGAGGGGAATGTCATTGATCTCCCAGAGGACAATACAATACTGGGCCCTCTGTGAAATGTTACCACCAGTATGCACGCACACACACACACACACACACACACACACACACACACACACACACACACACACACACACTCAAACAGGGGTCAGACCTTTAGGTTGCGGTGATGAATGGAGTCTAATTCCTATTCAGTCAGTTAGAGGCTGTCGAAGTCTATTGAGAGTCATGGTCAGGAAGCTTTACCCAGCATGCCACATATCACATCACGCTGCTGCTAACATTACGTTGCAGCATAACAATAAACTTTTTTAAGATGTCAGCATCCACTCTCATGTTATATTTTACCACTGTTAAAGCAATTAAACAGTATATACATAAAGTCTATGTAGTGTGAAGACTATGTAGTCTGAGTTAGTTAGAACAAGTAGAACGTATACTATATGCACCTGATGGAGAACAGTATGCTTAGATGAGAGGACAAAACTAGAGAGGAAACAGCACACTGTTTTTGCTCCCATAATTAAAAAAATACAAGATACGTTTTAAAACATGTTCCATTTACCTCTACACTTTTTTACTTGCTGACTGTGATTTTTTCTATTTCTGTGATTGTCTTACATAATTTTCGCCACAGTGACTTGTTCATTAAAGTTTGTGTCCACTTAATTCTTAATTCTTCATATTTTGGTAAAACCTATGTGTAAATAACACCATCTGGATGTGGTAGATCTAAACAATATCTGACATTCATGAAACAGACTAACTGTTATTACATTGATTGTTACAGGTTTAATAATATTGATTGACTTTATATTTCAAGTCAGTCCTAAACTATGTTCACATGGTTGTGTGTTTATTGTACAGCAAAATTACAGTTTTGATTATGATCAGCTGTATTAACTTCAGCACTTATGTGTTGAGTTTAACATCAAATTAATTTTCCGATAGTGTTCTTTCTGTGGAAAAGGTTATGACACACTTACATCTATAAACAAAACACTGTTTATGTAAGAACATGCTGCATAAGACTGTACAACCTTGTTTGGTTAAAAGCCTTGTGTGTGCTGAAGGTTCAAGCTCTTGACACTTATGTGGGAGTGTTTTCTTGAATACAAACTGGAATCAAGTATTATGGTTCAGCCTTACCAGCAAGCCTAAAAAAAATCTGTATTATTTCAAATTGTTTTAGGAAAAGCTACAGACCTTGCAGCACACAGACAAAGCTTTGCCAATACAAAATGAATGTTTTATGTGTATGACTGGTAGGGTTGGTGACACATCTCAAGGCTCTGTGATGAATGATAAATTAAATCGGCTAAAGGGGAAAACAAGTTCCAGACTGAGCTCTGTAAAGTGAATATTGTTAATTGTCTTAAAAATGCCAAATATATATGTTTCTAGGTGGACGTCTAAAGCATCTCTGATACATATATTATCTGTGGATACTATGGATCTCCAAAATACCCTAAAGAAATACTGAATTGTCTCTTGAAAACCATGTTCCCGTGCATTATCAATGGTTTAGCTCTGCCCCATAGTGATAAAACATTTTCTACACATGAGAGACAATGTAGACAGTCACTTACTTAAAAGAAATGTTCAAATTGGTGTCATGCTTCTTGAAGATACTGATAATATAACTAATGAACAGTGGCTGGAAAAAAAGAGCCCATTACAGAGAAAGCCAGAAACGTAAGTGACCCGTGTCAGGGCGAGACAGAAATGGACAGAGATCAATCGATGGAGTTTCAGTACATGTAAATATTTACAGCTGTCAATACAGAGAGAGGAGGAGAGGGTGAAGGTTGAGGACAATGAGGCACACAGGGGAAAAAAAATCTAGAAAATAGGATAGACTGGAAAAAACACAGGAAAGTAATTTACACACACACACACACACATGCACACACAGAGCCCACTGTGATAATGGTGACATTTGCAGTGTGCTGGTGGTTGGATGCGGCTGGCTGATGGCCCACAGTGATGGCCTTTAGAAGAGCGACAGGCCAAAATTACCATTAAGAGCAAGCAGAGTTAACCCTCCATTATACATACACCACACGCTCTCTCCCTGTTTCTCACACACACACACACACACACACACACACACACACACACACACACACACACACACACAGTTCATAGACATCTATTACCATGAGTTCAATATCTTAATAACTTCCGT
>JAUYWH010000008.1:16644059-16670019 GCA_034779795.1 Ctenopoma multispine | reverse complement strand
TGTGTTCATCCTGCGGGGCTACATTTGCCGGTGTTGTGCCAGAAAAGGTTCCCCTGCCCGTGTGGGACTTTTTTTTTCCTACCACCTCGTCTAATTTTTTTCCCCCACCTCGTCTGATTTTATTTTATTTTTTTCCCACCTCGTCTGATTTTTTTTTTCCCACCTCGTCTGATTTTTTTTTTTCCTACCACTTTTAAGCCTAAATTTTTTTTCTACTACATGACCCCTGGGGGGCTCCGTAATTTAGAGACTGTATCATGCTGATATTTTAATCGACACACAAGTGAATATCAACTTTAAATCGATTTGAACATTTTCGCGCTGATTGCCATGGTAACGCTGGTGAGGTCAAGTGACCTTTCTACGGAGCCCCCTAGGGCTCAAACAGTAGGAAAAACTACATGGCTTTTTCTACCACATCGTGTGATATTTTTGTGTTTACTTATTTCACCTAAACAGTTTTTTTCTACTACATGACCTCTAGGGGGCTCCGTACCTTTCAGCTATCCAACAGGGAAACAAAATATTATTATTTGAGGCATATTGGAGATATTATTGTTGAAGCTAGTCTAGGTTGTTCTTACAACTATGTACATATATAAACAGAGCGGAAAAACTTCGGGTTATGCGACTCAGCATTGTGTCCCACTACAATCTGTCTAGTCCCCTCTCAATATTAATATGAACATAAATTTTAAAGTAACAGAAGCGATGGACGTTGGTGACATACAGTTATTAAGGAGATCGGGAGTAAATGCAAAATTGGTTCCCCTTTAGCTGCAGTTTTTTAAAACAGCGCATTGTGCGGAATAACTCAAAACGTAATCGCAAACTAATCGCAGTGACGCCACTTGGAGGTGCAGCGAACATAATGAACTAACAAAGAAAAAAAAACAAAAACACCTGACCCTCCAGCGCAGACTTGAACGCGTCAGTTTGGTGCCTTTAACTGTGACGTTTGTTGCGTGCATCAGTGAGAGCACGCACGCTGGTGCTTGCACATACAGTGTAGTCTGCGCATTGGGGCCTGTAGCTTATATCTGTATGTGGTAGGTGTAACTATGTGTCTGTGTTTACCTAACGTTCTTGTCTTTGTGTTAGACCAGACTTTATCTAAAATTGATTTCCTTTTTGATCCCATTTCTCTTGTGTAAGAACATCAGCTGTAATGACCTCAGAGGGTCCCTATTGTAGCTGACATAGGCCTGTTTGAACATGACCACACCTGTGTTTGAGTAGTGGGATCAGTAATATAAGCTCTTATTTTGCAAATTGGCTGCCCTGTTATTTAACATTATAATGAAGTATTTGTTTATTTTAATTGTTAACTTTAACTTTACGATGTTGTACTCATGTCTTGTTACAATAGGACACAAATAGGATTACTGCTTCAACAGCTCAGCAGAATGAGATGATCTATGGAAGCACTGATGTCTGTTTGTTTGTGTTTACTCACTAATCTCAATGACCACAGATAAAAGAAACAAACAACTCTGTGATTCTGTTTGAGCATTAGTGTAGAGAGATAATAGCCTCCACTGGAAATTGATGAGGTCTGAATAGTTAGTATTGAACATTGATCATTTATGAGTGGTCAGCACTGCAATCAGAGTTTGCTTTGATTAAATCTTGATAATTAGGCCTGAAACTAATCCTGATAGAGTGGTGACAGCTATGATAAAAACCCTTAAATGACCTACATCTGGCTACATCTGAGTACATGTAACTGTGTGTGGATCCATTAATTGTGTGTGTATTTGAAACCACTAAAGACTAACAAGACATGCTGTTTAGATGCATATATTAATATATCTTGTCACTGTGATCGTGAACAATGAGCTAGTGATCTTCTTCTGTATTAACTCACATACCCCTTGTTTTGGCAGTATGTGATATGAGAACTGGGGAGTTCCCAGATGTTGCGTCAGTTTCTGGAAGTTGCAAAATTCCTAACCTTCCTAAATCCAAGTAACTTGTTAGGGCACACCACAACTATTACTTCATGACAAACTGCATCGTCTTGTATCAAATAACGGAAAATTGAAACCTATCCTGCAGACAGGCTGAAAAGTAAATAAAAAATGAAAGGGTGAACTAAAGGGATTGGAATGCAGTACAGCTTAGGTAAAAAATGTAAATGTAAAAAAAATCCATTACAAGTAATATTTACTGTATCAAAAGAATTATTAACCTTTTTGTGTGAATGGCAGTACGACATACACATAAGCATATCTCCCAGATTGTCTAAGTATTAAGTAAAAGTAAATGTTTAGATAAAAGCATGTCAGTATAATTATAGCTTTTTAAAATAGTAATCTGTAAAGTAACCAGAGCCGTATTTCTCCCTGAAGTATAGTAGAGTCACAGAAATGATCCCTCAGAATTAACTTAAATCTAAAGGTAATTAATTATCTTTTTACCAATGATGAGATTGAAAGAAAGACCAAACATCTACAAAGACTGAGAGATACAATGGCACAATGAAAAGACAATCAAACTAATATACATACATGAATATGCACGGTATACACAGAACATACACAGAAGCCATTATCTTTCTGTCAAGCCACCTCATTCAGTCAGTGAGCCACTACCTTGACACAGTAAATGTCTGAACTCCAGTCAAACTTAAGGACAGGGACCGAGAGCAGGTCAAGTTAATGTGTCACCGATTTTGGCTTCCAATTGTGAAATCATTGTGTGAATACGTGCAGGCCATGGTAAGTTGTCAGGGGAAAAGGGGAGTTAATGGTCAAAGGGGATTATCTCAACGATTGATCTGCAAGTATAAAAAGCAGGCGATGGCAGAGACTCAAGAGTGGACATACTGCTGCAACAGTGAGCCTCTAAATCAACTACCTACTTTTTGCATAGTTTATCATCAAGATATTTCTCTTCAGTCAGCCATGGGAGTTGCCTACAGCGTTGGAGAGTAAGTGAAATCATTGTTATTGAGACTGTAAAAATAGTTATACTGAATATAATGGTGTGATCTGTAGTTGAATCAAGCAGTTGAAAAAGTATTTTGATTAGCTTGTTTCAATAATTCAGCAACAAGAGGACATTAGCGTAGAACTGCAAAGGCTTTTTGATTATGACTGGATTTTCCGTGCAGTCTTAAGTCAAAAGTGTAGAAAATGTACCTTTTTCAAAGTCACATGGAAGTGATTAGAGTTCTGTGTTTATTGCTGTGCACGTGCAAAGAAAGTAAGTTGAGTTCTTTATTTTAATATCCAGTGATAGAAATAAGTTGTTGCAATGCAAATTCATATGTGGAGGCAGATGTGTGTTACGTGGCGTTATGTGTTACAGAAAGAGAACAATAGACGACAAAAAAAAGACTTCCAACCAGTAATTCCAACGATTACTGGTGAAGTCGTAGGAAGCGTGAGCAACTTTCCTGTTATTCACGTCAAGACCTGTTTCAAGACAGAGGCAGTACAAAAATTAAACTTACAAATGTTGTCCGTGTTACAGCAAGTGCAACTTCACAAGAAATATTTTGGACCAAGTGTGACTAATGCTTTAAACCTGCAACAAGACTATTTGCTCGACCTCATTCATATTTACGTTACTGTATTCTTTTAACATCACATCACATAGGTGTAGGTTTACTTTAGTCAGTGAGTTATTTTCTTCTTCTTTCTGATGCCAGCAGCTCTTAAATATTAAATGCTTTTCATTTAATCTGCAGCAGGTCACATTAATAATCACAAAGCACAACAAGCAACAGATGCCAAAACCTTTTTATAAAGAATATGATGAAGGTAATGTGAAAGCTGTTTTTTGTAATGTTTTCACAGACAAATGTAATTGCGTTGTGGTGGTTTGAGTTTCTGCACAAACTAAGACTTTATTTTTGTGTCATTCATGCAGAATGACACATTTTCATAATAACAATATTATAATATTGAATAGTAACTATGCATTAATGTGTGCAGTCAATGTTGCAGCAAATTTTGATTAACTTCTAAACTGTTGCAAAAACTGTGGATTTGAAATTAAACAACAGCAGTCCTTCTGGAGACTTTTAACATCACACCACATAGGTGTAGGTTTACTTTAGTCAGTAAGTTATTTTCTTCTATTTTCTGATGCCAGCAGCTCTTACATATTAAATGATTTTCATTTAATCTGCAGCAGGTCACATTAATAAACACAATCTACTTACGTGAATGTGTTAAGAAAATGCACTTTGTTCCTTTTCCTCTATAGGGTTGACCACCTCTACACCTTCTTTGTGCAGTGGTCACCAGATATTTATAGTAAGGACAACAACAAGCCCTGTCAGCCCCAATACCTCTTCACAGAGGAACAGCAGAACCGCTATCTGGTTGTGGAGAAGGATAAGGTGGCTGTGATCAACCAGATTCTCAGGAACCCTGTCAACAGCACTTCTGAGAAATGGAAGGTAAGGACACACACAGACACACAATTAGGAATGCAATGAAAGTCTATAATAACAACACAATTTCCCACCGTACAGACATTAGAGATAGATATAAAAAGTAGAGCAAGCGTGACAGCATATACATAACAATAAAGAAAACAATTAACAGGAATTACAAAATGAGAAGACAATATAAAATGAACTATAGTTCTATAAGTTTTTAGTAGAAATGTAACTGAAGACACTGAGTTTATTGTTAAATCCTTAGCTTTAGAACTAGGTGGCTGTAACAGTTCATGAGAATCCCAGAATTACAGTAACTCTGCAGCTAGTGTCTGGCTGGTGTCCGAGAGGTTGTGGGAAATCCAGCTGTTGCCATATATGCACATCCTTTCTCTAAGTCTTTCCTGTTTAGTCAGAAATGAAACTGCACTGCATCAGTGGGCACCAATGAGAAAGCTCTCCACTCATGTTTCCAACCAATGGAATTTCACACACAGAAAGTGAAAGGAAACCACATGGTACAAAAAGAGTAGATGGTGGCCTGTTCGGTTAGCACATGTGCAGAGACTGACATAGAAATAAGAAAATATGATGCTGCTGCCAGAGAATATGAAAGTGCTTTACTATGCTAGCAACTGTGCGGAGCCTTATGTGGAGGTACAGTAGGACTATCACACTTTATGTAATAATAATGGAAGAAGACAGTTTACTTTTGAGATTAACACGTCTGCTTTGTCATCATTTCTGATTTGCTGTCATCAGCAGTCCAAATCGGAATTCATTTGTGATTATAATGGGTTAAACAACAACATGTCTACTTGTTAGATTTTACGAGTGTACTTCTCTTCATGGGGTAAACTATGTTTTTATGCATTTCTTCTAACTAATTTATTGTAATTGTTCCCTCTTCCAGATTATCACAGTGAAGAGCCTAAAACGTCGCCTGAGTCTGTCTAGCTCGGAGGACTCTGAGGCAGACGAGCCTGAGTACCAAGAGGAAGATGCTGTCCTTGTGTTGAGTGACAGCAGTCAGCTACTGGATGACTTCCACCTGCAGCAAGTAAGTTAACAATTTTACATAAGCAGTTATTATTATTAGCATTATTTTTCATTAAATCACCTTTCAGCACAACATTTTTTAATTAATAACTCCTTTTACGACAGCTTGCTACTGAGATGCCACCAAGGACTCAGGGATATCCATGGCAACTGGTCTACAGCACTGCTATCCATGGGAGCAGCCTGCAGACACTATACAGGAATATGGCTGGGCTGGACAGTCCTGTGCTGCTGGTGGTCAAAGACATGCACAAGAAGGTTTGTATCTTTTCAATATATAATACAACAAAACACACATCTAGATTTTCAGTAGCTATATCTGTGCGTGCTTCTTTAGTGACATGTATTCTTTTCTTTTTTCCAGGTGTTTGGTGCATTTTCTTCAGATTCATTCAAAGTCAGTAAATACTGCTATGGTACAGGAGAAACCTTTCTGTTCAGCTTCAGTCCTGACTTGCAGGTAAGAGAGGAATTGATGTTTCTTGTGTTACCTGTAGTCTTTGAGCAAGTCTAACAAAATAAGGAGATAGGACTTGCTTAGTAAAATCAATTTCTCTAGCTATATGAAATATTTTCAGAACATTAAAAAAATATTTATATATATATTTACGTTTATGTTTTGAACTTGTCCACTGGGCTTGAATATTAATTTCTCTTGCATTTGACATTTATCCAGGCGTACAGGTGGAGCGGTGAGAACTCATACTTTGTGAGTGGCAGCTTGGAATCCCTGCAAATCGGTGGAGGAGGGTAAGTTATGTGGCTATTGATTTATCTATAAAATATAGAAATGGTGACCAAAAGACAAAGCAGCCAGTAAACCTGTCTGTGTCATGAAGTAATAAAAACGAACCATAACAGAAAACCATTAAAAGCTTACTAGAAGTGCTACATCCGAGACATCTAGAGTCAACAATACCACCTGTCTGCAAACATAAAGCATTAACGTTTGGTTGTTAAGGTTTGATGTTAAAGTGCTGTTTCTTCTTGCTCTGTAGAGGTGGCTTCGCCCTGTGGCTGGATGCTGGTCTGTACCATGGTGCAAGCTTCTCCTGTCCCACCTTCCACAACGCACCTCTCTCCACAGAGGAAGACTTTATTGTACAAGATCTCGAGGTCTGGACTGTGCAGTATTGAACTAAGAAGTCTGAAACGATGGGATAAATTCGAAGGATGTACCACAGTCCTGCTGAAGCAACAGAGCATCAGGACTCCAAAGAGTACATGTGGTTTAGCCACTGCTGTACAACACCTGATGGAGCAGCTGCCACTGCATCATCCGTGTACCTGGCTGAGATTAGCTCACACACAGATGCCTGATCTAGTGGTTCTCGGGCTGGTCACTCTGTTTACACTGGTTTGATCTGTGCCTGCTAGAGAGAAGTGGCGAGGTGAAATCCTGTGATTCAGGGTCCTGTCGCTTTAAACTACTGGCTATTCACCAGTAGGCCTGTGCTAAGGCCATTACATAAATGGGATCTGAAGCTTTAAGCCCTCCATGACATCAGTACTGAATGTTATGGAGAGCATTGTGATTGAAGGTTCACAGTAACACTGGATAAAAAGTTTGTAACTGCTGTAAGCACATTCAGAATTTAAAGAAAAAAAAAAATTTACTTTCTAACCACATGTTTGTGAAATTTAAAAATGTATATTTATTATGTTTTATCTGGTTTTAAGGGTTTAAGATTCATGAAAATACTTGGCGCATAAATCATATAAACCTTAAAGATAAAGTATAATTTTTAATATATGTTGAAAACAATGTAACATAGACCCTAATTGTATTTTTAAGTTTTTTTTTAACATTAAGTCTGTTTTGAATGTTGAATGGTCTTGATAATTACAGGTGAAGACCTAACCTCTCAGCTTCAACAAGGACAGTACAGAGTTGCACTATAAACACATATAATCAGTGAGGTGTGCTGTTTATGGAGGAAGGGACCTTAACTGTTAACTGTCACTTCTGTTTTTTGGAAGTGATGCATTTGCATCTGCTGCAGGATGACGAGAAGCTACAGTGCAAAGATATCAAATTTGCTTGGTTATTTGCATAGATGGATAACATTTTCTCCTGTTTTATTTATTTTTTATCAAAGCGTAAACATATTTTCCTCTTTCTGGCTTATTGTATGTCTGTTTTTTGACATTTGCTTGTTTGTGTGTTAATCCAAGTCTTCCAGGCAGTGCTGGCACTGCCTCCATTTTTTTGTGGAAACACATTAAATTGTTCTATTTGGTAGTGATGATGAGTAAAGCAATATTTTTTAATGAATAAACAAATATTATTTTGGATGATTTGTGTAGAGATGTGTTGTCACTGAAAAGTCCCATCTAGTTGAACTGAATGAATGTAGCACAGAGAAAACACAGAAAACCACAATGACGGTGAATGACGCGTAGATGTGGGTTCTCTGGTGTAGGAAGGGGTATTTATGTTCGTGTTATGTTTGAATCGGGGTAAACGTGCCAAAGAAATGTTCGAATGAATATTCTGTAACAATAAGGTCAACAAACATGATAATTACTATTTTAATGCTGGTGGCTTCAGACTTTAATCTTCATGGCCACTGTTGCTCAGTATCGTTTAAGGCTCCAGTCCCACCAAGCTGTCTTGCGTGTGACATGCTAAAAATTGCAAACAAAGTCTCCTAAAATGCACATTTAAATATTGGTTAGTGATACTTTTCCTAATGCCCTGAAGCATGCTGTTATGTCATCATTACTTATGCTATCCTAGATCCATATTTGTCTAGTAACTATAACAATTGTTCATAAGCAAAATTCTGAAGTCATTTAATTAAACACTTATCTTTCACACAATAATGTAACAATGTTTTTAGAAATAATCACAGCAGGCAAGTTCACATTTGACATTGTCTGATGGTAAATTGAGTTGATTTGACATTACAATGTACTCATACGTATGCTGATGTGAAGCACTTTCAACTGTTATCGTGTATGGATAGTGCTATATAAATAAAACTGACTCAGCTTAACTTTGGGAAATGAGACACTCCGTCTCTCACTTTTATTTGAACCACACTGTCACATGATCAGCTTCTTTTTGTTCTCAGAATTTTGAATAGAAATGTAACCTATAGAATAAACATGTAAATACACTGCAAAAACCACCAGATGTTTTCACGAAGGTGATCCAGGCAAGGTCCTGTACATCTGAAGAGGGAAGCAGACAAAGTTAGATCATCACTTTGATGTGATTCAGAGGGTCACCAGGTATTTTACTGAAACACGTCGCTCTCTGGTGGCTGATATCTTTCCTTACTTTACACTAGATCGACAATCTTCCAGTTTGGCCTTGTGAGATCGATGAGCTCTGGGATCGAATGACCTGGACTCGCTTACTGACGCCTTACTGTACAACGATGGCAGAAGAAGCAGCTACACAACCTGCTCAGATTGATGTTTCTAAAGCTAGCAACGTGCCGACTGAAGGATATGACAAGAAATGTATTTTCTGCAAAATTGTAAACAATGAAATGGGCACGGAGCTTCTTCACTGCGTGAGAATATTTTGTAGTAATTGAATATTAGTTAGTTAAAAAAGTGTCTATAGCTAGCTAGCGTTAGCATATTGCTATTGTAGTCACCTGTGTTGTGTTGCACACAAACCTCTGCAATTTAAATTAATTTTGTGAATCTGTACTTAAAGTATTACTTTTATTTAGATAATTATATATTAGTATAATTAAAGTAGATATTCTGGCGTCATTTATCTCTGTTTCAGGATGAGGAGATCTCATGTTTCAGGGACATCAAACCTGGAGCCCCCCACCATTACCTGGTTGTACCAACGAAACATGTTGGGAACTGTAAATCACTGAAGAAAGAACATGTGCCTCTGGGTGAGATTTAGCCTTTTGTTACTGGTGCATGTGTAAAAGGTTATACCACTGCATATTTATGTCTTTAATTTAAGCCCACTCAGACAGTTTCACTGTCAAGGCATTGCGAAATCATTTTGTGAGCTGGAGCTTGTAGCAAATTCATGATATCTAATTATATAGTATATAAAGTAGATAAAAAGCAGTAGTCTGTGTTTTTTAGAAAAGTTGTTCATTAATAGTGATTTGCTTAAAAAGGATGATATGTTTTTGTTGTTGTATGCAGTGAAGCGGATGGTCGAGATGGGGAAAGACATTCTCCAGAAAAACAACGTAACAGATCTCAGTGATGTCAGGTGGGCTACATTTACATGGTGCTGGTACATGTTGTACTTTTAAATACTAGTTAGGATCAGCAGTGTGTGTGTTAGAGCTACAAAACAAGCAGCCCCAAACATTTCCAAGTGAGAACCTTTTGTCAGTTCACCTCAGGTTTTTACAAATGGTGATTGGATATTACTTTGAGATGAATATACTCTCTAATAACATTCAAAACTAGGTATTAACATTAAGTCTGTCCAATCTGAACAACAAGCAAATCCATAGAATGGTAATGATCAAAAGTGTTTTTTCACATAATGTAAACTATGAAGAATAGTAAGTAAACAATAGTCCTTAATCCTTAAATCCTTAAAGATAATCTCCTACATTGTTTTGTAATTGTTTCTCAGCTTGCTAACATAAATTATCTCATGTTTTGTTGATACAACAGCTGAGCACTTAATCTGTGTAAACACTGTTGCTATGGAGCCTTTAAACCTGTTCCTGTCTGTAACCAGTGAGTCTGTGTGCACTAAAACCCTTTCCCTTGTCTGCAGGTTTGGTTTCCACTGGCCTCCTTTCTGTTCTGTCACCCACCTGCACCTTCATGTTTTGGCACCTGCCAGTCAAATGGGCTTCATGTCCCGCCTTTTCTACAGACTCAACTCCTATTGGTTTATCTCGGTAAATCCCCTACTTTATTATTTTGACTGTGCTCCATTACTAAATGCCATTTTATATAATTTGAGTACTCATTTAAATACTGATAAAATAATGTAACTAAAAGTTTTGTACAATTTTATTATTTTCATACAATTTCATACAATCCCTGTGGTGCTAAGACACTTTATCCAGGTGGAGTTTTAAGGTTTAGCAGCAGTGTTGTATTGAGTTTATTTTCATTCATATCTGCATATATAATTAATATTTTGCAGGCAGACCAGCTGATTGAGCTTCTCAACTCTAAAGGAGAGACCAATTGATTACCTGGACCCAGTTCATGTGCAGTACCTGCTGTGATGAAATAATCATCCACATTTTTGCATCCATGTCATGCTGGATGGTAGCATGAGCTGGATCACGTAGCCAAATGTTACAGCCTGTCATGTTGAACTGGTAACATATATTGTCTACCACTTTTTGCTGAAAAGTGAAAGAAACTCAGACTGGAAGCCAAATGAAGTCAATTCTTGTGTTTTAAAAGAAATCAAATTAAATCTCCCTTAATCTACCATGATATGTATGTACTTTATGGACCAGGTGGTGTTCAGTGTGATTCAGATTCTCTGGATGGAAATGTGAGCTGAAGAGAACGGTACATTCACTGAGGTACAACCATTGTGATTGGATTTTAAACCAGGGTTTACATCAAGAAACTCACATAATTAAGCTGTTTATAAAAGTAAATTGGAATAATACATATACTGGGATTACAATCAACAGCTACAACAAGTTCCTCCTATGGTTTGAGTAGAAATGCACTTTACTGATGGGCATTTTGTGGTGTTGCTGACATGGGTCATTAACTATTTAAACGTTTGCTTTACTTCTGTGAAACTGATAGTAAAGTGCAGTACACATTGCGATCTCAGCAAGCACTGAAATGCAGTGAGTTATTTGACACTGTGTTGTGTTAGTTATATGAGTTATATGATAAATGTCTATAATATCTAATGGTTCTGTTATACAATCTGGTATATCTGGTGCAAAAATTGAATATTAGTACTATACTATAATATACAATACTATATATATGGAATGTAATAAAGGAAACTATACTGTATGTACTGTATATGTGTATGCACTTTCAGAAATGTTAATTTAAAATAAATAATTGAATGCTGCTTTCAGTATGCTTTCTCAGCTATGTTCACTTCTCAGTGTGTTTCTCACGCAGTGAGCGTAAAGTCTTAATGGTTATATCATGTTACACAATCATTCATGTTCAGCTATGCCAAGTGCGTTCTTACAGGTCACAAAGCACCTACAGCAAAACAATAGGACACTGTATTTGCTGTTTTTATTATAATTCCACAGGCATGGCATGCTAATTTACATAGCAATGCTGAAAACTGGTATATCAAGCTGCTGCCTCGTATGACAAAAAGTCCTAAACCCATTTGTCAGTCTGCGTCTTATAACTTTGTCTACCTCGTGGTTTTATTTGAGGTTTTGTAAGTTTTTAATTTTTCCTACTCGTCATGCTGTTTTATTACAGTAAGAACAGATGTGGCATAAATCAATGCAACAACACTAATCCATGCTTCTGGTCACTGTAACAGACTGATAACTACATGATCATCTTTCCCCTGCCACAGCATCTCCCCTTCAAAGTCAACCAGCCTCTGCTTCCTTGCTCGTAGAAGAATCCCCACCAGTTTATTAGAAACAGTCACATAATGCTCAAAGAGTTTCCCAAATTCCACACTGATCACTTTCCCTCAGTCATCACTTCCATCTCCATCTTTCTCTCTGATCTCTCCAATGTTTCTTATCACCTCACAAAGCTCCTGAACCTCTCGGCTGATGTGTGTATGAGCGTCCTTGCCCCGCTGCTCTGTCATGGAGCCCTGCAGGGGCCTCCCATAATCATCCTGCCCTCTCTGGGGGACCACCACGCTGGCTCTGGTGTCATGACTGAAGGGGTTGTGCTTCTGATATTCCCGGTGTTCACTGGACCACCTCTGCCAGTTCTCCTTCAAACCTTTCACAGAAACAATGCAAACAGCGGTGTCCTCAGTGAACTGAGCAGGAGGCGGTCTGTCGTCTGGAGTTTCCATGATGCTGGTTGTCTGTCCCGACTGTCATCTGGGGAGGAGGAGATTACACACTTCTATTGGTCATTTTTAAATACAGAAATACAAAGTTATATTCACTGACTAACATCCTCATATCCTTTATTATTATTATTAAAAAACTACATAAATTCATCTGAATAATTTTCATAGTGATAATTCAACTGTATAGAGCTGCATATTGTAGTAAAGCTATGATTGAAAATACACAAAGTCTATGAGCCGACAAAACCAAGTGAATAAGGGCATGAAGCCAAAAACACACTGCAAACTACAGCAATCCACAAAACACCCCTGTTTTGGCAGCACACAGTAAGAACACTTTAAAACATTAAAATTCCTGCTATAAAAGTACAGTCACTTTCCAACTTACATGTGAAAAACCTGACTCGATGTGCTGTTCACCTGTTCTAATGTAAGCAGGTCACCCTGTAAACTACCCAACTCAACAATCCTGCAGCGGTGTTGACAGCAGCGGATGCCTCTCTGTCCCGATGTGAAACTACTGTGACGGACACTTACCTCTACCAATGACCTGTCAGAGAGGATCACAGCAGCCAATCAGTGGTCAGTGAGGGCGGAGACGGTAAGGTGCTTCTGAAGTAAAGCAGATTACACCCTGGAGCAGAAAACACTTCATCCCCGCGCACGAATAATCTGATCCTGATGAAAGTTTCTTGTACTCAGCATGTCACAAACATACACAGTAAAAGTCAGTATGTGTAACACAGCGACAACATGGAGTTAAACATCAACGATGCTAAGAGTGTTTTTTATGCTGTTCTGTAAAACGTGCAAAAAAATAATAAAAGACTGAGAAATGTGTTATAATAAATGGCTAAAGAACACATTCTTCTACCATTTAAGGTAAGTTCACCCACACAGTACACTTTGTACATTATTTCTGACCCTAGTTTCGAGCCGGACGTATTTTGAATGCGCACAAAAAAATGGCGACTTCCAGTGGCCGATCATGCCTCCAGTATCTTTTACATCTTGCCCAAGACAATCTGGACTTTAGATTACCGGTAAGATTCAGACAGCTAATAATTTCTATCTAGATATTCAATGGCATTGATTTAGTTTAATTCTTTGGTGAGAAAAGTCTCATAAATATTCTCGTCGGGTTAGCTGTTCGCTACGTCAGTGCACAATCACGTTCAGTGTCACAGGGAGTCCTGCTTGTTCACACAGCGTTGTGGCTCCCACAGTAAATCAGGATATTCTGCATGTTTCAGTGGTTCTTGTGCGCTTGATTACAGGAAATCAAGGCTCTCCTGGCTCTCAGAGGAAAACCCTTTCATCCTTGTGAAAACTTCAAAGAAAAGGTCTGTAGATCTCTAATAATCGTTGCGCTGCAGAGTGATGGCAGCAGAGGTTTTCTGTCGTGTAGACACTGTTTCCACACAGTCTCTTATTTACTCGCCACTCTTGTCTATAGTCTCCTTTCTGGTGTCTGGATGGTTTGGCCGAGGAGGATGTCCGTGGCATCATGGCCAGATCTGTTTGTGCAAAGTAAGAGATTTAGTTTGTGTGTTGACCCAGCATCTGTGGTTAATTATCTCACACAGTATCTCATTTAAGACGCTTGCTACCACACGTCTTAATTTGTTGCTCTGGTTACCTTGGCAGTTTTTTTTCTGTATTGTAGTTTCATTTGTATTATTCTTCTAGGTCTGCTTTTGAGTTATGGGGCCATGGACGAACACACAGTGAACTCAGAACATCCCTCTTGAACTACCCATCAGAGAACATGGTTGGTGTTAATAGTCTTATTGTGTTGGACAGAAAAATACCTGACATTTTAGGAAAACTCTTTATATGAAATACTTGTGCTCTTCCTCCACATTCCCCCACAGAGTCCATTCATGCACAAAGACTCCACCTACAGAATCAATGTCTACACTTTCAACAAGACTCTGGAGTTTGCAGACAGAATAAAAAGGATTGATGTAAGTTTTTAGGTGTGTGAGTGTGTGTATTTGCATGGAGAACCAGGTCCTCTGTCCATTAACTAATGTTTACTCACACGTGTACAATTACTTGTGAATCATTAACATTAACAGTACTAATCTAAACACACTCACATTAAAGCTGAGACGAGCACTTGAATGTTTATTCCATTAATTGGAAATGTGCTTAAGCATGGAGCATAAAAACAAAGCTTACGCACTGGACTGTAGTTTCCTGTGTTGATGTTCAGCATATCATATTTGTATTCTGACACCAGGCCATGGAGTATCTTCCATTCGAGGGCACAGTGAACCTGAAGAGTCCTCAGCACATCTTCTGTTTGTTGGAAGATTACGGCACAGACCCCAACAACATCCCAGAGCATCCAGACTACATCTACTTTGGCAGATGGGTGAGATACAGACTGTTCATATACTGTTTGCTTATATACTGTGCAGTATAGTGGTAATGAAGATTTCCTGCCTATTAAGAAATACTGCTGTGTTACTTTTTGTGCCTGTGTCTCTGGTAAAAGTCACAGTGCCTATAGAAACTTATCAAATAACTCCAGCATCATGGCGCATGTTTCCTGTGTCTGTCTATATGATCAAAATATCTTCCAATACTTTATCTACAACTAAACCTCTTTCATCCCCACACACTCGTGCACCAGATTGCAGATGGTCAGCGTGAACTGATTCGCTCCCACAGCGTGAAGAACAGACACTTCATAGGAAACACCAGTATGGATGCTGGTCTCTCGTTCATCATGACCAACCATGCTAAGGTCAGAGAGAATGACCTCGTTTTTGACCCTTTTGTTGGTACAGGTGAGTTAATCGTGTCACTAGCCCTCACACACACACACACCCCCATAAACAATCTGGTGTTCTGAGACATTTGAATCAGTAAGTGATTTCAGTTCTTGATCTGTTTTAGGAAGCTTGTTGGTTGCATGTTCTCATTTCGGAGCTTATGTTTGTGGAACAGATATCGATTACAACACTATTCATGGCAAAGGTAAGTTTGGTGTAAACAGAACATGGTGCATCAACTGGAGTCTGCTCTGCGTTTCCTAAAAAGAAAAATATATTTTTTTCAGGTCGTTCTAGCCGTAAAAACCAGGAGTGGCGAGGGCCTGATGAGAATATCCGAGCCAATCTTCAGCAGTATGGAACAGAGCAGATGTATTTAGATGTAATGGTGTCTGATGCATCCAAGCCTGTGTGGAGGAAGGCTGCACTGTTTGATGCCATCATTACTGATCGTATGTCCCAGGTTTACTGTTATTACACACACACACACATTAGGCCTGCTGATTATGAAAACATGTGATCCATGTGTTGATAGATATGCTGTAATTTCTGCAGTTTTTTGTTGTGGGCATTTTCAGCCGGTGTCCTGTTTATTTAGCCAAATTAGGAATCATGTGTTGGTCTATAAACGTGAAGCTTAACCACCCTGATGCTGATGTCAGTTTGACTGTTAAACATTAAGTTTTTAACGTTTCTATGGTGACACTCAGACCCTGATTTTAACTTTAACTGATAATATGAATATTGCTCACAGTATGTGCTGCAGTTACACTTTGGGTTTGTCCTATAACTGGATAAACTTTCTCTATTGTTATTATTAAATTTTGTAATTCCTATGTCATCTTTTTATTGTCAGCTCCATATGGTATCCGTGAGTCCACACGGCGAACAGGATCCAACAAAGAAATTACCAAACCCCCAGAGGGCATGTAAGTTCATCTGATGTTTTACACTGGTGTCGTACTGTCAGTATCTAAGCCTGTGTCTCTGAGATGAATGTTATTACAAATGTTTAAAGGCATATCAATTTCAGTAAGTAATTTGAGTATCAACTTCAAATAAAACAAATAAAACCTAAACACCTTTGTCCAGTTAGACAAAAGCAACAGTTTAGAAAATAATAAAGTATAAGATACATTTTTAAGATTAAGTGTTTTCTATATATCATTGTCATTCTCTTTTAATTCTATTTATATGTCTTTACTTTTATTCCCAGCTATGTAGAGTCTCATGTTCCTGTATCACAGTCATACCACCTGAGTGACATCTTCACAGACTTGTTAAACTTCTCTGCCCACCACCTGCTCATGGGCGGGAGGCTCGTCTATTGGCTGCCTATCTACCGCTCAGAGTAAGTGTTGATTATGGCGTTGGCTAATAAAGAGAAAGATGAGGCTTCTTCTACAGTTTAATCTAATTCGGTTTGAGCTCTTTAACGTTTCAAAATAACATCCACACAGTAAAGCATAGTGAGTTCTGTCACTGCCATTTCATTGATGCACGATGAAATGGAAATAACAAGTATGTACAAGTGTACATAATAAAGTGTTCAGTGGCCAGTCATACTGCATTTAAAGTGTGGTCTCATAGGTTAGATGCAGAAGTGATGCAATTCAGCAAGTAATATTTTTTACCAATAGGGGGCAGGCTAATACCAAAAAACAGAACTGAACACAGACATGCCACGAGCAAAACACACAAAGAACTTTTTCCACATTTTTCCTCTTTTTTTACCTTCCAACTTTTCTGCTGAGCACTATTCCGTTTTCGCTCCTGTAAGACATCATCCTGTGCGTGTAACCACCTGTGTGAATGACCGTGTGTATACACAACAGTATACAGGTGTGTTGAGGTTTTCCGGCCCTTGCAGCTGGGCCTCAGTAAACCACAACTGACAGTGCTGAGCTTCTTTATATGTTGGCCACATATAAGGCAGACATTCAAAAACAAAGTCGCTCATTGTTAAATGTTCCGTGTATTAATAGAAAGTGAAATGCTGACTGGAAGTGCAGGTGTTTGACTGTAAAGGTTTGAACCACAACAGACTCCAGGAGCAAACGACATTTAGGGAGGAAAAACCCTGGGGGGTTAAAACATCTTCTGGCCAATGATTATATGACCTAACCTCTAGTTTTTGCGTTTTTATAAGAAAGAGCACAGAACTCAATCTTTTTAATTCTCGTCCCTTTTTCATCTGTTAACTTGAAGGCACATATGCACGAGTGTGTGGGGTCTTGCGTATGAACACATGCATTCATGTGTGTCATCGTGTTCACACATTTGTCTTTGCTACTCATCTACCGCTTACTCGACTCTGTGCCTGTCAGAGCAACGTGCCAAAATAAACGTCTGAGGCCAGCCAAGTCAGATATGTGAACTGTCTGTCTCTGGGGTCTGCAGGCTGTGTGTGTGTTTTTTTCTCTGCACAATCACATTCATGCTTCTTGATGTGTATGTCTGTGTGTGTAAGGCCAGACGTTGCCTGTCTCCTGGGCCTAATCTGTGGCTCTACAGGGAAGATATCAGATTTCTGTCACCCCCACATGTATGTGTATCTGCAGCAGTAGCTGTGATAGAAACAGTGGGGACTGTGTGTGTCTGTGAGAATGGGGAGGCCGTGTGTGAGCATGTGTGTGTGCGTGTGTGATGACAGGTGACACAAAGTCTTGTCAGCAATAGACGTTGTCTAGACAAGGTCAGACCCCTTAAACTCTCTTCTCTGTCTGCCCTTTAAAAATGAATGAAGGAAGGAAGAAAAAGTAGCAAGACAGATGATGGAATATCAGTCATCACAGCCATAAAGTGACCTAATTGTAACCTAAACAAATGAAGCGGACACATAAAGTGACTATTGTCAGAAGTACGTTGATATTTGTGTCAGTGATAAAGTATGAATGACCCAGGTTTTCATTTTCAGGTCATAATTTTTTACTTAAATATACATTTGGGACATTTTTGTCAATCATTTAGTAGCACTGGCAGATTTACTAGATGCCACTGTCTACTGCTTTGGAATTCAGGTTTACATGTCAAACTCACGTTACACATTATCTAAACAACAAGAGAGAACAACAAATAGATTAAATTTAAATACAGTTTGAATATAACAATAATATCTCATCATTATCAAGGTCTCTTCATGCGTGTCCTCATTAAATGTTAGCACGAAAAAGAAAACAAAAGTTCAAATAAAAACTAGTTTTACACAACAGAGCTTGTGACCAGCAGCATTTCGATTGAAAACAACCTTCACAAAGTTGTGGACTCTCTGAAACACAACCCCTGGCTCTGCGTAGATGTTAACACCTCAACAAGTCAAGCTCACCGTTAACAACTTCTGATTGGCCGAGCAGAATTATCGCCTGGCCGCATCAGCGCCAGTCACCGTGACGACCAGACACCCCAACACCGCGGAGGCCCGCGAGTGGCCATGGCAACAGGGCAGACAAACAGTGACATGCAAATCTGGCTTTGAGTCGTGACTGCTGCTACTGTGATGGTTGGTTAGAAGGAGAAAGTGCTACTGACACACATGCAAACACACACATCATCCGCCGTGAATAGGCTCAGACCTGGCCTGGCTGAAACTGAGATACCTTAGATTTAACAATCACCGTTACACTGTGCTGGTCATATGTTCTGTGACTTGATTGGTGAAAGAAGCGAAGGAAAGTTGTGGAGAGAGTTGGTGCTAGTTGGGTAGTGATTTTGACAGGATTAGTCTGTATCTGTCTCTGCTGCCTTTTTATGGCCATCAGACAAAATACAGACTGTCACCATTGGCAATTATGGAATTCTCTAATTCACTTCTATAGGTGTGCAGTGTCAGTTTATTATGTTCAGATGATTTTTAGACTGTGTGTGTGTGTGTGTGTGTGTGTGTGTGTATGTGTGTGTGTGTGTGTGTGTGTGTCCTCTTGCAGGTACTGTGAGGAGATGGTTCCTCTTCATCCATGTCTCCAACTCATCAGTAACTGTGAGCAGCCACTCTCCAGCCATACTTCACGACGTCTCATCACCATGGAGAAGGTCAAGAAGCCAGAGGTACGTGCATATGATTTTGATGTGATTGGATGTGTCGGAAAAGGAAATGACAACTGATCAATGATTAATGATTTTAGTCCTGTGTGATTTTACTGTTGCTAGTTTAAACAAGCATTTAAATGTAATTTTCAGTTTTCATAATTATTCTCACAGTTTACAGAACTATTGATAAAGAAACTCATCAGCAGATCAACTTTTCTAATTAGAAAATAAAATATCATATTTTAATATTCTAGAGTTTGAGTATGTATTGATATGTCATTGTTCTGTACATAGGTACAATGTAGTACAAATATTTATTCTCACTTTACAGAGTTTGTAAGGTATAGATATAATCTGACTATTCGTCCATTGACTGCAAGCACAACTTTCTAAACGTGTCATTGTAAGTTATGTATTGCACAGTCATAATTGAGAACACATGTGCACAGTGCCAACCTGTGTGCGCTGCCAGTTTTTTAAATGTTTTTGTATGTGTGAGCATGAACAGCAACACAGATATGACTTAGTTTACGCAAAATGAGCGCATGTGTGTGAGTGCCTCCTGTTTTCAATGTGCATTTCATAGACTTGTTTGTATATGTAACCACATAAGTATGCGTCATGTTCATGGATGTAGTACGTGCATATATTTTACATGTCATCCTAATAGAAGAGATGATGGTGTCTCTCTGTCTGTCTGGGGTAAATCCTCACCATCTGGCTATGGTTGCCTCATTTCTTTTATACTGGAACCCTAAATGGCATAATCACACATCGTATGGAAAACAATCCATCTTTGGATCTGTCATCCATTCCACTTCAAAACCCCAAATTGCTCCCATAAAGGGCCCAGTATGACACGCACGCACAAACACACAGTCGTTTGATCCTTTTTGACTGGTATCTATCTCAGGTTGGAGAGTTTCTCCTTTAAAAAATAGGCCAGAGTCCACACCTATTGCGCTGTTCACTTAGGTTTATATCCTGTGTGTGTGTGTGTGTGTGTGTGTGTGTGTGTGTGTGTGTGTGTGTGTGTGATAAAAATTAAGTGTGTGTTCATGCATGATACATGAGCACGTGTCCCTACACTCTCTGTGTTTAGATGATAAGGGACCAAACTGCTCCAACCATTTCAAGTTAAATGAAACCTTGCTGAAACCTCACATTCTCTCCTTCGTTGGCAAAATGTGTTTTATGGTCATAACTTACTTTTTTGCCTAATTTACCACTAAATGTTCTGTGTGTTTTCCTCCACCTGTGTGGTTGTTGGCAAAGACTAAGTGGTTACTTCCACTGATTTCAGTTGTTTGTAGTCATGTCCCTCGAGCCTTATTTAAATAGGGTCACAGTTAGGTTGTTGGTCTTATTACCCAGAGTTTCCATAACCACCTCAGAGTGGTCATGGAAACCATTTTCAGGATGCTTGGCAGCATCAGCAAGCAAAAGAGAGGTGCTGCTGATAAATTACAGGCCCAGCATTGGAGTCATGACTTCCAACTGTACTCGTCTTTTCCTGTGCCTCTCTCTCTTCTTACCTCCATTCAACTGTTGACTGTTTGACTTTAACTGTTTGGCTTCATAATATTTCATATACATTATTAATATACACAGGCACAGATCTGTTCCTGTATAACAGCAACTGTGTGAATAAGTATGCCCACAGTGTTACCTTGTATTACACTGATATTTCTTGGGAGTTGTTTCACTGACTGGATAAAGTAAAATCTGGTTTGACTTTTACATAAAAATTACTTTTATATTAATACAGTGTTATCAGATTTGAAAACACATGTTCCGTGCATGCTCTATTGGGGGAAATATGTGTAACTGGCAGCTGTCTGGTATTCAGGGTTATTTTTACTTTCTTAATTTTTTCATAACTTTAACAAGCTATAAATTTGAATACGATGATGTATGAAGAAGCAGGATGAAGTCATGGTTTTTATTAAAAACAGTGGATGGTCAAAAATAAACATAGAATATACGTACATTCTAGTTCATACTCTTAGTTTTCTGCATGAATTGGTCATGAAACCACCAAAGTTACAGATATCAATAAACACAAGATTTCTAAGCTGATAAAACACAAACAGTCGTGATTTTTCGTGTCTTTGCTGAACACACCCAAAAAGCATGCAGAGTGATGATGGAAAATGTAAGTGAAACAGTGTGTTCAGCTGGATGAACCACCTCTGAAGCAAGCACGTGTATGATGTACAGACCAACACGATAACTTCATGCCAACGCTAAGGTACAGTGGAGGCAGCATCATGATTTGGGGCTGCTCTGCTGCGTCTGGACCTGGATACCGTGCTGAAGTGTATCAAGGTATGTCAAGCTATATGTCAGGTTGGCTGCCCACCAGCTGAAGCTCAGGAGAAGCTGGAGAGACACAAAATATACCTTTTGGACTGGACCAGTCAAAGCACAGACCTCAGCCCCACTAGAGCTGCTTACACCTGATGTGTGAAGAAGGAATATGTTGTTGTGCAGGTCTAATCCACAGCTACAGGAAGCACTTTGTTGAGGTTATTGCTGCCGAAGGTGGTTCAACCTGTTTTTAAAACACTGTCTCACGTACTTCTTCCACCATTGACATGAAAGATCATGACTGTGTTTGATAAGTTACAATATTGTGTTTGTTGATGAATGTTGCTTTAGTAACTTCAGTATGATAAGCTCCACATGTGTCTTTTTACAGGAACTGGACACTCTGGATCATGTAGCAGACCCATGCTTCAGCCCGTACCGAGGACACAACGCCTTCAGAGAGAAGTATTTCAGTGGACTTAACAAGAGATGTGGCAAGGAGGCCCACAAATCTGCTGTGAATGGGGAGTAAACAAGTGATGCCTCAAGATGGAGATCAGAGAAAATCTCTGAGTTTCTCTATATAAATATACGCTGTAAAGAAACAAAACCATCAGACTCTGTCAGTGAGGAACAATCTGATAGATTATTTGTTATAGGTCAACTTTTTTAAAATCTTTTTTTACATTTTGATTGTTTTTAGGTGTGTAATTATTTTTTTCTCAAATAAATTGATGTAATGTCTTTTCTCAAGTTGGGCAATGTACAGCCTTAATGTGAAAGGCTGCTTTGTAAAACTGTAAATGATTTAGTTGTATACTTTCATCAATTTGGTTGGGAAGAGAGACAGGTTTACAATACGATTAGTTCCATTCAAAGCAGCAGAGACCAGGATATTCGGATTTATTTCATGCCAGGAAAACATCTACGTTTTATACTCCAAGCACCCACTTTGTAATGGAAGGTATTTACTGAAATTTCGGATCTCCATGAGATGAGAGAACAGTGGCCTCATGAGGTTCTGTTTTGTCAGACTTGACAGAGAAGTACTTACTGCACCTAAACTGTTTTTTATGTGTAAAATTAATTATCCTCCAACTTATTAAATTGTAGCCACTATTTATTGTCAGTGCCTTTAATGTCCTTCTATACGGTAACTTAAGACTTTGTGTACTGGCCTTGACCGACTGGTTAACTATTATTTTGGCTCAGTTAAGAAAAAAAAAAGAGGTTACCATTCAGCTGCAGAGCCTAAAAACAGAATTTAATTGTACATTTAGATCCATAGTTCTGTTTAATTCAGACTAAAGGAGCATGTTTAGGCGTGAGAGGCCTCCCTGTGAAGGCAAGAGCCCAAATCACAGGGCGTCCCCACCTCACCACACACCACTACAGTTAGTCAGCAGCTTTTGTTGTTTTCCAACCACAGTTTACATGCTGCTTGGCTCATTATTCATTTCCTGAGAGCGATGCAGCAGTCCTTTATGTACATTACCCCTCAACTGTGTTTATCATTTGGGCCTCTGCCTTTCCACCACACTTCCCTGTTTGCTCCGTTTCACAGGCAGAGTTCCAGGCACCATCACATGATACCCGGCTCACCATCGTTTGCGGTGTGTGTTGTTTACAGTTCCCACAGTGCCCTGGTGTTGTCCATCATCATTAAGCAAAATCAAAAAATTCCACAAGACAGGTAGAGGCCTCAACTTGCTTTACTTCACTTTCTTTACTTTTCACTTGAGGTACAGCCTCTTTGCTCCTCACATGTAAATCACTACTGCATTTGCCACTAGAGGAGACCCCTCTATGTGACAGATTGTAAGGAGATGTGTGTTGTTTGTACTTCCACAATGCAGTACCAAACGTGTTCTCAAGAGCTCTCGTCCTCCAGGGATGCAGGCTATAATTATGGAGGCCGATGGAGTAGGGGGTTCCTCTCTACACCATGTAATGTTGTCCAGACGTAGAGGAAATTCTGTTTGTGAGTGTGTGTGTGTGTGTGTACTTGTCAGATCTGTTTTTGGTTTGTGTTACTTGCCAACAGCAACAGAGCAGTTTCCTGATATAATTCAGTGACAGTATTTGAGACCTAACCCGTGGATAAAGTCAGATCTTAATTATTGGGCAGGTTCATAATTATAGACTGTATAAAGTCCTTCTTTGTGTCATTTCATTCGCCATTTTTTATTCTTTATCCCACTCCACTAAATCTCCACTATGTCTCCCAGCCTCCTCCTCACCCATTGTACCTCCCTGTAGGAGGTGAGGGTTGCTCTTTTGGAACAATGGCTTCTGATTAAACTCCCTGTTTCAAACTGACCTTCAAACTGCTAAATCAGCAGCACCTTAAAGGATCAGTCATAGAAACCTGTCAACCTTTTCAAAAACTGAAAATTTTAAACTTATTTGTTTTCAAATTAAAGTAACCATACCCACACCTCCATACTCCACAGAGCAGGGACTTTTCCAACATGCTCAGAACCTAACCTGAACTCTGAGTTAAATAACCCTGAGATGAAACAGAGAGCTCTAACATATTATTGGTCATAAAAGAAAGATACAGTAAGTCTTGGTTAACAAGGTAATATTGATTTTCTTCAAATGACTGAGTGATAGTAGGGCATCAGTGAGAAGGCTGGTCTCTTTCAGACATGGCTGGAGAGAAAGTGATGATGAGGAAAAACAAAGTTTACTGAGCTCTGTTTCTGGAACTGAACTAAAAATCCAGACTGTCAACTCAGGCTTAACAGATTCAGAGTTTTATCTAAACCTGCCAGGCTAGCTGTTTCCATTCTTTATGCTTCTGACTGTAGTTTCATATTTACAGTGAATACGTGAAAGTGAATGAATATATCAATCTTCTTTAACAACTTCCTGTAGCACAACAAATAAGTGTGATTACTAGAAGCAACATATGCACAGCCTGCAGTCAGAGGGATTGGTGCATGTGTCATGATTTGCTTATCAGTTTTGGTTAGAGCTGATGGATAACGCACCACACATCTGTTAGTCAGTGATGGATAGTAAGTGATTAGACACTTGCTGACCTGTAACACAAAGTAACACAAGATCACACATGAGTTAATCTTCTTCACAGATGTGTGTGGTATGAGAGTGTGTGTTTCATAAAGGGGTGTATGTGTTTAAGGAGGTACATATATGAAGGGAATAGAAACTTCATAGCACACAGCTGGTATTTACACACACACACACACACACACACACACACACACACAGACAGACACGTGTGAAAGTCTAAACATATGTGGCACAGGTGCAGTGCACCTGTCTGTAGCCAGGGGAGTTTGGACACCTGCAAGTCCTCCACCCCTTCTCGCCTTACCTCCCCCGCCCTCAGGTCACCCCGGTGCCCTCATCCACCCCTGAGAAGCCATCCACAGGCTCTTTAGTTGTTGATCGAGGTAAGGTGAGAGCTGCTCTCTCAGTGTCTGGGAGTGGAGGCACGGCCGAGGAAGAGCCATTATAGTGCTACAAATCACGACAAGAACCCTGTGTCAAACAGCCGTGAGAAACTCAAACCATGCTCGGAGAAAAGTAGAAGAGGAAAATGAGAAATGAAGAAGGGGCAAATTATATTGTGATTGAATTTATTCCAGTCATTTCACAATCAATAGTAAATGCTCCAGTACATCTTTTCCAGCACTATTGGAGTCAGTGCCACTAGATGACAGCCTTGAGCAGACGAAGTATTTGATATATCCCACAAAGCCAGAAGTTCTTTGTGTGCTGTATGCACTGTACAGCACTGTTTGTCATACAATCAATGCTGTGCAGCGTAAACAAACAGTTCAGGGGCTCGGCTTTTGAAGTGATAGAGCTGCGGTTGAGAAAGTGCAGAGCAGATCTGTACGCACAACATCCTCTTTCAGACACTCGCTTGGAAGTGGTGAGGGCTTTGGCCCAGGAAGTAAAGGGGGTGACTGAACGCCTTGTCATACAACTTCCTCATCCGTTTTTCACCTATTCACGGCCTACTCACATTAACATATATGAAAATTATGTCAACATTACTATATGCCAGGTTTTTTCAGAGTAGAGCATAGTTTAAGTAAACCAGCAGAAATCCCACTTTGTGGTTTATGCAGCTCCTTCTTTTCCTGTTATTTTTCAACCATATGACCTTAACCCTTGTATTGTGTTAGAAATCTGTTTACACCTGTGGTGTTAGTGCGTCCATTTGGACCCATGATTTAAAAATGCTTGAAAATGCTTAAAATCACCAGTTTTCTTAAAATGTTTTTTTTCAGCTAATTGCTGGCTTAGTCTGTATTCATATTAATGGAACCAGTGTGTAAATTGTTTTTTCGTTGGCTCCACAGACACAGTATTTTAAAATATACCACTTGTTTTTGATTGCAAAAACTGTTTAAATTCACTAAATATATTTATTTTTCTTATAGAATGAGAATTAATAAACTATAA